>JAJLRN010000053.1:2427-69944 GCA_030567015.1 Sungouiella sharkensis | reverse complement strand
TCGGGCGTTCTGGTGAGATCTTTAGCGGCATGCAGAGAGATTACACTTACATTATCGCCTTGCCCAAGTTGCATTGCAATGCAATGTAATGCGCTGCTATGCACAGTCTCCTTTGGAGCCTGAGCGAGTCGATCAGGCAGTAAATACTCAAACAATGTT
The DNA here is from genome assembly GCA_030567015.1 of Sungouiella sharkensis. Classification (NCBI taxonomy): domain Eukaryota; kingdom Fungi; phylum Ascomycota; class Pichiomycetes; order Serinales; family Metschnikowiaceae; genus Sungouiella; species Sungouiella sharkensis. The sequence continues at coordinate 69,785 of JAJLRN010000053.1, read as the reverse complement.
GTCCCAGGGCCCGAGATTCAAAGAGAGATTCTCGATCGACATTGTCCAATTCTTGAGCAGTCTCATAATAAATCTGAGAGAATACGAGAATGAGAGATATGAGCAAATATGAGGCTCTGATTGATTCCCAAGTAGCGGCAGCACGTTTCTAAAACTCTAGTGCTCGGGGATATTTGACTGCTTAGGTCACATAGTTCCATCATTCAATTGATAGCAAGGCATCATTCGCGTTCTGAATCAATAAGCAGCGTTCATCGATAGATCAGAAAATGTATATTTGGCATGTGGAAAACATAATTCATGAATCAGTAAATAGAATTAGCTTACTTCAAGTAAGTTAAACACGTCATCTCGTTTGAAATTTTGGAACTAGACCCCCTTCCGCTAATGCAACCTGCACTTTTTCTTCTAGAACGCGGATTCGGAATCTATAAGCTTCGGGCAAGAGAGTATCGGAACAAAGCGTCACGATGTTTGTATGCATCAGGTGGATAAAAATAAAGTAACATGTGAGATAAACAAACTGCAATACTGTATTTGAGATAAGCAATACACTTGTTCAACTTATTAGGAAATTCTATTACCAATTAAGCAATGGTAAACGGAATGGCAAAGAACAATCACTTGATACAAGAATCACATATGGCAAGGGTTATTGAAATTTTCCATGTTTTTCAAGTTCCTCCCCACACTAATGCTTAAATCGATGCTCAAATCAAGCCATCAAAATGTGTGTCAGCCTCTCAATCTTATTATTTCCGGTCATTGTATTGGGTCTCCTCACTATAACAATGCCACGGGCAGGATCCAACTCCACGCATCCAAATATTCGGATTTATCTCCCTAAAATAAGTTTAGAAACCACCTTGGCTACTCTATGATTGCGTTGAAGAGCGAAGGTGATTTGGTATAGGCGAAAAATACTGGATTAGAAAATCACGACCAGGCGTGTCACAATTTGAATTGTTACCTAGTTTTACATTACAATGTGGCTCTGCGAAGTTCATACGTAGATGGCATTACAAACTTACACTTTGATATTTGTCTTCAAAAAAATAAAAAAGCGAAGAACTTATATTGAACACCAGAAAGAGAATGGATATAGATGAAATAGTTAAGGAATTCGAAGTGAACCGTACAGAGTGAGAAAGAAGAAAAGAAAATTGAAACGCCTTCGAGCCCGAATCCAATTGGGCAAATCAGAGCGACAGAAAAGTAAAGAAATTCAACATAGCTTGAGGTAGTCTCAATATAACTTCAAGCGACGATTAAACAGCTAAAGCAAATACCAAGACGGCAATAAAACCAACTTTGACGGATTGTGATGATCCTGCGCCTTGGATTGGCGAAGACTGTACGCTTGCAGTTGCTCCATAGGCAGTAGCCTTGGTGACCACAGACAGAGGTGGACTTGTATCAACAGCCACTGTTGTCAAACCAATTCTTCCATTGCTATCGGTAGTTGGCTTTACCACAGAACTTAGTGTCTCGATTGCACCTCCAGCGGTTGTTGTGGTATAAACAACCGTCTCACCTTTATCTGAGAATATAATAGAAGTGTATAATTCACCACCGGACTTTGATGTAACGATGATATCAGCACAAACAGTTGTAGTCACACCGACAACAAGAGTAGTTGTCCTGGTGGAAGTGAACAAAGATCCCGCAGAGTCGATTGAAACAAATTCATCACAAACAGTTGTAGTCACACTGACAACAAGAGTAGTGATGGTGGTGAACAAAGAACCGGCAGAGTTGGTTGAAACAATCACAACACTGGAATCAGATTTGGAACCAGTAGATTTAGTACCTCCAGTAGATTCGGCACCAGTAGAGTCAGCAGTAGGCTCAGTAGATTCAGCACCAGTAGAGTCAGCAGTAGAGTCAGTAGATTCAGCACCAGTAGAGTCAGCAGTAGAGTCAGCAGTAGAGTCAGCAGTAGAGTCAGCAGTAGGCTCAGTAGATTCTGCACCAGTAGAGTCAGCAGTAGGCTCAGTAGATTCAGCACCAGTAGAGTCAGCAGTAGGCTCAGTAGATTCAGCACCAGTAGATTCAGCACCAGTAGAGTCAGCAGTAGGCTCAGTAGATTCAGCACCAGTAGAGTCAGCAGTAGGCTCAGTAGATTCTGCACCAGTAGAGTCAGCAGTAGGCTCAGTAGATTCTGCACCAGTAGAGTCAGCAGTAGGCTCAGTAGATTCAGCACCAGTAGAGTCAGCAGTAGGCTCAGTAGATTCAGCACCAGTAGAGTCAGCAGTAGGCTCAGTAGATTCTGCACCAGTAGAGTCAGCAGTAGGCTCAGTAGATTCTGCACCAGTAGAGTCAGCAGTAGGCTCAGAAGATACAGCAGAAATAGTTGGAAACTCCGGTATAGTAGGACAGCTCTTACACTGAGATGGTCTCGAACTGTTTGGAGCTGCGGTTGAATATGTGAAAAAACCACCCGCGACAGTAACGCTGGCAGAGACAGTAGACGTCGACGTGAAAGAAATCGACGATGTAGTATAATCAGTACCAATACTAATGCTTTGAACGTACCCTTTCTCATCCGTCGCCACCAAAATGCCATTCGTGTACGACCAATCCTTAATATTCCTTTGAAAACCAAGTAGGTTTCCTTGTCCCCACCCAGACACGTGAATAATTGAGTTCCCGTTCTGAGAATTAGCCGTGGTAAGCTGTCCAAAGTAAATATGCGAGGTCGGAGTTTCAAGATATACCACCTGATCTTCTCCCAATGTATACTTCAGGGGTGTGTAATAATAAAACACCGAGTCTTCTCCAACAGAGTAACATCCGTTACCATTCACAGTAGTGTACTCGTAGTAAGTCACATTGGCTAAGCAAATAGTACCATCGTTAACCACCGTTCTAGCTAACTCACCGAAAAATGATTTTCCTTCCCCCCTAGGCAGAGCCAGGTAAAAAGCGATTGTACCATAATTAGCGCTGGCATACTGAAATGCTATTTGCGGATTGGAGCCGACACCTACCAAGATGAATGTCCCGTCGTTGACAAAATCAGTTGATTTAATACTAAAGATAGAACTGGAACCAAGTGCAGTCTCATCTTGGGCGTTTAAAACGATTGTTCCCTGATTGATCAATTGGGTCTTGGAGTAAAACCTCACTGTCATTGCTTCCCCCAGCGTTCCTGGGTTAGTGTCCTTAATGTATAATTCACCCTTAACAGTCACATCTCCGTGAAATTCATTTTGATTCGCACCATTGCTATTAGCGAATGCTAAGTAGACATTATCATCAACAAAAAGGGCCGTGTCACTACTGTAGACTGCATAGGTAGTCGAAATAGTGTCTTCTGAGATGGTGACGGTCGCACAAATTGCGTTCACAGCAAAGATTAGAATTGATGTAAATAATCGCATTGATCCAAGATAGTTTCCTGATAAAAGTAGGAAATGGCTGTTTAAATAGATAATAATTTGCGTTTTGGAAATTTATTCGGGCAAAGTAGCACAACAAAGCACGCGGTAAACTTGGCTTCATGATCATTGCAAAAATTTTCCCTTTTTCTTTTGTAATGTTATTCCATGTGTATGTCCAAATTTAATTTTTCAACTCATTGTAAGACACGATTTGCACACATTTTTGAAGATCTGTGATCTTTTGTCATGCACCTATTACAACCCATGCATCAAGTGATAAAACTGCACAATAGTAAGAAAAGCTTAAAAATTGCGAAAGTTTAATTAGAATTATGTACGCGTCTGGCCGTGATTTCCTAATCAAATATTTCGCCTTTACCAAATCACCTTCGCTCTTCAACGCAATCATAGAGTAGCCAAGGTGGTTTCTAAACTTATTTTAGGAAGATAAATCCGAATATTTGGATTCGTGGGGTTGGATCCTGTCCATGACATAGTGAGGAGACCCAATACGATGACCGGAAATAGTAAGATTGAGAGGCTGACACACATTTTGATGGCTTGATTTAAGCATTGATTTAAGCATTGATTTAAGCATTAGTGTGGCGAGGAACTTGAAAAACATGGAAATTTTCAAATATCCTCGCAATGTGTGAATCTTGTATCAAGTGATTGGTTTTTCGACATTCCATTTACCATTGCTAAATTGGTAATAGAATTTCCTAATAAGTCGAACAAGTGTATTCTTTATCTTAAATATTATGTTATTATTATCCACCTGACAAACAAACATCGCGACGCTTTGTTCCGATACTCTGTTGCCCGAAGCCTATAAAATATTGAATCCGCGCTCTGGAAGAAAAAGTGCAAGTTGCATTAGCGGATGGGGGTCTAGTTCCACAATTTCAAAAGAGATGACGTGCTTAACTTACTTAAAGCAAGCTAATTCTATCTACTGAATCATGGATTATGTTTTCCACATGCCTTATATACTTTTCTTGATCTATTGATATGAACACTGCTTATTGGTTCAGAACGCGAATGATGCCTTGTTATCAATTGAGTCATGGAACTATATGACCTAAGCACTTAAATATCCTTGAGCACTAGATGTTGATTCTGAAAGTTTAAGAGGTACTGATGTGTAGATACCGTGCAGGCATTTGCAGATTTGTAGACTGCATAACAAACAAGCCAATGCCATGAATAGCATTAGGGCTATTATGGGCTATGTTGCGCTATGTTGGTCATAAGAATGATCTTTTAAACAATGATGGAGATCATGCCATACTGCAGAGAGATCTATTAATAGATCAGGGTGAAACGAATTAGGATATCGGCCTACGTGTCGACATAAGAATCAGACCATTGATGATCTCATTAATGGTAAACTATTTAAGGACGTAGGTCTGCCCATGATTTCGAGGAGTGGCGATAGATATTTGAAGAGTGATATATTCGTATAACGAACCAAATCCAATATATACCTACCAGTTAAACAATCTATGGGGACATGAATAGAATGAACAGCTACTGCATGAACTTAAATCATGTCGTGCTGTTGAATTTTGAACTGCACGAAATGATTTAAGATCATGCAGTAGCCGTTATTTCCATTCTTATTCATATAGATCGTACTTCTGGTAGCTGTATATTTGAGTCTGTTCGTTATACGTATATATATCTCTCAAATCCTCCTCTGGCCATTCTCCAATTATGGTCAGACCTACGTCTTTATATATTCTTTATGGCTTAACATCATCAATGGTCTGAGTCTTACTTGCCAGAATATCATACGACATTCCAATGGCGTTTTCCCCTGATTCACCAATCATCAATGCTTTCTGCAGAGTGGTATGATCAACTTCAGAGTCGTATTATCATCCATAACCCAACAAGTCCAACTGACCAAAATGCCGTAGTGCTTGTTCTAGTTCATTTATCTGCAGGTCTGATAAAATGCCCGCACTGATATACCCATACATCAGTACCTTTTAGACTGTTAGAATCAATACGTGCACTTCAAAATTGATCACTAGAGATGTAGGAACGCGCTATCGCTACTCGGGAATCAATCAAAGCCTCATATTTGCTCATATCTGCTGATATCTGCTCATTTTCATATTCTCTTAGATTTATTATGAGAATGCGCAAGAATTGGACAATGTCGATTGAGAATCTATTTTTGAATCTCGGGCCCCCGGGACAACATTGTTTAAGTATTTACTGCCTGATCGACTCGCTCATGCTCCAAAGGAGACTGTGCATAGCAGCGCATTACATTGCATTGCAATGCAACTTGGGCAAGGCGATAATGTAAGTGTAATCTCTCTGCATGCCGCTAAAGATCTCACCAGAACGCCCGATATTCTCGGCAAGCGATATTCCCAGTTGCCACATCCAACAATAGACGAGGACTTCGCCGTGCCTGTAAATGCACTATCCTAACTACAAGTTTATGCTCACAGACAAGTTTGCTGAGACGGTGAATGCGACCTGGAAACTGTTTTCCCATGCAAAGGTAGAGGACTCATGCGTCGATCTTTTTAAGTTTCTCGATACGAATATGCCAGGGGTAAAGGATCCGAAAAGAATATGCCAGGGGCAAAGGATCCGATAAGTATATTATAAGAAAGTAACCTTTCCTTGAAGACCCGTACAGGATGATTCCTGAGCTGAAGAGGACAACCGGCGATGCGGAACTGGGGAAATTTCACTCGGAAGATACAAAGTTGGCACTCCAACAATTTGAGGAGAGCAAGACTATGACATTGTAGTCAGAGCAACCAATGGCGGACTCTACGACTATCATACGAACTTTTGGACACTGCTTTTACGGCAAAAACATAGTCACCATGAGCTTCCATCGAAGGAGATTTACCATCGCTACAACCACATGATGATTGCTTTATTTAAAACTGAGCTTCCGCAATTCGATGTAAACGGTACCATATTTGAAACTATTCCGGGTGGTCCAGAATACACTAAGAGTGAAAGTATACTTCATCACTACTACCAAAATCTTGAGGGCTCAGGCATTGTGATATCAGTTTCATCTCGGTTTGTTCGAGAAATTGTCAAGTTCGTCCATCTCCTCCGTACTTGGGCAACACATTACTCATTCAAATTGTCATCAGAGCAGACTTTCCGATGGAAGAAAGAAATTCAATTGCTTTTGCAGCCACGCAAGAGTGCAAAAGTTGTTAGATCTATATCTTTCGGATCAGAAGCAACTCGAGCGAAGTATCCCAGATTTCAACGGAGATAATGTCGACTTGACCGGACGAAAGTTTCATAAGCTGAATATAAACTTCATCAACACTGAGCGCTCACCTCATAAATATTAATTTTCACTCTTCAACAAAAAGATCATAGCACTCTTCTTCTGCACATTTGAGAATGTACTTTTGGAAGCTAATAAAGTTCCGTTTGTCTTTCTCGAGCATTTCCTCCAGGTCAAGTAGTTGACGTAGTCAGGATCTTACTATTTCAGGGACAGATTTTTCCGTATAAGCAACGGCTGGAATATGACCAACCATTTTTCCAACTCGTGCTGCATTTCACCTCCACCTGCCATATGGCTATGGGAGTTCAGCTTGTAACTCAACACACCTTGGAAAACAAGCACATGACTCGTTGATATCACAATCAGGAGGCTTGCTTCGTAGTCATCAAATAAAAACGACATTCACCTCTCTTCTTGTGCTTTTTGCGCTTACCCTATGCGGCGAACTTATCAAGTCTCTGATTTGGGGAGACAGGGAATAGAACTGGCATGCCAGGTCCATCTCAAGCGGCGAGGACTATGTTTTCTATAATTATGTAGCAGCTGTCATTTGGTGAGATAAGTTCTAGAGGTAAAAATAAATTCTGCAACGATACCAGAGCGTCCGAGCTTTGACCATATCTCCCTGACCACGTTTGAAAGAACGGGAACTTATTATGGATTAGCCCCGGCTTCTAGTATTGCAAGAAAAACGGACATACTGAAGTCCCTTCCCGCTTCCTATACAATGCAATGTGCAAAGATGCTATAGTGAAGTTGTATGGGGCCCTTACGTTCTCGTCTGACTACAGTTCCACCAGAATTACCAAGGTTGAGAGCTGCCAATAGCCAGATCTCAACAAGGAGAGACTGGAAAATCGGGAGCTTGGAAAAAGAACACGCATGTTGACCTGATAAACTAGATGGACCAAATCGGTAGCAATGGCCCTCAGAAATGTTGCATTCGATCTTTGTGCTTGATGAACTTTGAAGGGCATCACCCGATTTAAGTTCATGCATTGGCTGGTAATTCCATTCAAGTCCTCACAGATCATTTATCTTGTTGCTACTTGAGTCTTTCTGCTACTCGTATGTATCACTACTCTTCTCTTTCAACTTACCAAATCATGGGCGGACCTATGAGGACTGAGACACCGATAAGATAACTTCAACTCAAAGCTCGAAATTGGCAAATGTATCCTCTACAGTAATTCAAGGCTTTCAAGTACACTCTTCTTTGTTTTCCGAATCCAGAATATTTGGTTGTAAGATTTATCCAACTTTACAAATTTTTCTGCCATATCCATCCGTATCCCATTAGAAGTAAATTGATCTATGCTATTATTACATCAACATCCCTCGCCAACGCAGCAACCTCGTCTTTCCCAGCACTAAAAGAATTGAACGACATAAGCTTGTTGTTCAAACCCGCTAACTTGGTGACAGACACATTAAGCTTTCCCATAAATTGCTCCGGCTTGTGTCTGCTGTTCACTAGGAACTTGAGTAGGTTGACTATAAGCTGGAGGTTGCTGTTGAAGTCGGCCAACCGCGTGCTTAGCTCAGCAGGAGAGAGCTCCTGGTGCAAGATTTTCAGGAGTGAACTAAGATTGAAATCCACCACTTTGAAAAACTTATTGAACCAAAATAAAGAGTACAACGAGGTGCCAACAACACCTTTCTTTTCAGACAGCTCGGTCAAAAGAAGACTGAAGGAGTTGGACAAGAACTGAAGCGTAAATTGAAACGATTCGGTAGAAGAGAGCTGGTCGAGCTCTATGAGCAAGTAGTAGAAGTCCAAGTTGATCAATCCAATGAAGTTTTGAAGAAGAGGCAGCTCCGCATACTCGGTGTGTATCACCAGCAGAATGGCCACTCGCCATTTATCCAAATCGCTCGAGAATTGCGCAATAGCCTCTGACAGTTTCTCCAGAAGACCTAACTTAAGTGAGAGCATTCTGTCTTGCATGCGATGAAGAGAGGCAGCGTGCTCCATAAGCAAAGCAAGTGGCTCTTTCTCGCCGTCGTTCAAAGCATCTTCGAATGTTGAAGTCAACTTGATGATTTGTGTAGGCATGAATTGGCTCGGCTTGTCGAGCATGAGAGAGAGTTCCTTGTCTAAATTGAAAACGGTCCAGAAACATCTCTTGCGCATGCATTGGTTGCTTTTCCCGGTGAAATCTGTCAAGAAGATGATGAGTCTGTTCAAGAATCCCACAACGTTCCACACCAAGTTGCCGTTGCTCACGTTTATAGCGTAGATGCATAGAAGAATGAGTAAATGAGCGCTGTGTAAGTCCTCTTCCGAACGGATATCATAGCTGATTATATCGACAATGGATTCGATGAGGTTATCACTGAAGAAATCCTGGTAGAAGCGAGTATGATTGTTTGCATCGTAGATTATGCACCCAACTGCCATTACAAGGTAAACATCGAGATTGACCATCGTTTCGTTTGTAAAGGATATTTCACGGAACTTCTCCATGAACCTCGGCATGTTGAGAAACGGATATTTCCACTCATAGTTGGCAAAGAACGTGTGCACGAGCACCAAGGGAAAATCAGCATCTGCAATGGGCCGAACAACAAGAAACTCATCTCGCAAGTTATGACGGGAGTTGGGGTCGACAGAGGAGCTCAAGATGCGCTTATTGAGAGAACTGAAGTGCGAGGCTCCGTTTGCGCCGTCCCTAGCCACCAGGTTGCTCGATGAGTGTCTCTTCAAAGACGCAGCACTTCCTCTGGCAAAGACAGTGCAGTTCTGGCCGTTGCTCGTGCTTGGGAGTTCAATGTGGCGGAACAGCTCCTCAGTCTCATCGCGATTTACCAAAGATGCAATCGAGACCGACGAACCACTCTGTAGTTGGTCTGGTCCACTCTGTATCTGGTCTAATCCACTCTGTATCTGGTCCGACTTGCCATCTTCGGCCGAGTCCTTCTTGTGACGCCTACTGCGGCGATCTACATAGTCACACTGCGATCCCGTTTTCAAGCAGTACGAGCACTTTGGATACGTCCGCGAGCACTTCTTCTTGAGCCGGTAGCACCGCACGCAGTTTGACAGATGATGGGTGCCATAAGTTTCGATGGCTGAGTCCAGAGCAAGCGGAAGATTCTCAGGATCACTCCTCTGGTTGCGCCGTACGTCCGACGGGTTATTTGCCACGTTGAGTCTGAACTTGGAAGCAACGGTGCCGTTACCCATGAGCTTCCTGTAGTAAAAGTCCATAGACATGGCACAGACTGGTTAATATGGCAGGTAGCAGAGGGGTGTTTTCTCTGTTTAGGATGGGCGTATCTTAACGAAAATTAATATTCTATTCTTGCCCCAAAATGCCGGTGACTATCATATAAAAATATAGCTCTCGGGCTGATTATATATAATAGGAAAAAAGTAGGCTGCCAGGCGGGGCCGAAGGTTCGGCACTGTCTCAATGCGGCAAGTGCGGATTATTTCTCTGGTGCACGGATGTGGCGTAATAGCGGCTGGGTGACATGCCGACTGGGGTGATAGAAAAAGTGGGTGATTTCATTATACTTCTTTGTTCCACTTTTTTTCTTTTTCTTGTTCTATTTTCTTTTTGTATCTATATAAGAATAACATGTTTGTAATTTGATCAGTCTTTTTTATAATTGAACACACTTCTGCCAATTTGCAGCTGTAGTTTTTGTTTCTACTGTTTTTCGCCTGTACTGCGGCGTCTGGTTATGATGTCTGCCCACGGTTTGTGGCGGGATTGGCGGAAACTGCCGTGGCCGCCGTTTCACCTTTTATGAGCTTGCAGCGCCAGTGGGGTGTGGATGCGAGCCATAAGCTATTTTCATACTAGGCAAGACCTGAACATTAGACAAGAAACGCATTTTGGGTGATGGCTGATTGGACTGTTAACATTGAAGGTGGTGCAGGATTCGAGGTAGGTTTCTGATTACACACTTAGATTTGTTTTGGAGTTAAGATAAGCACCTTCTATTATTTCTTGAAGTGGTAGCTATATCATTATTACTATATAATACTTCTGCTGTTTTGGAGTGCTCAAGTTGAGATGTCCATCTTTAATTACATTTCTATTGGTATTGGTTGTAGCTTTATTAGTATATAATACATCTGTTGTTTGGGAGTGCTTAAGTTGAGATGACCACCTTTGATGATTTTAATTAGTAGTAGTGGTAGCTATATCTTTATTGCTATATAATAATTTTGTTGTTTTGGAGTGCTCAAGTTGAGATGTCCATCTTTAATTACATTTCGTGTGGTATTAGTTGTAGCTTTATTAGTATATAATACTTCTGTTGTTTTGGAGGCTTAAGTTGAAATGACCATCTTTAATTACATTTCTATTGGTACTAGTTGTAGCTTCCTTACTGTATAATACATCTGTTGTTTTGGAGTACTGAGGTTGAAGTGACCACCTTTGATGATTTTAATTAGTAGTAGTTATAGCTATATCTTTATTGGCATATAATCCATCTGTTGTTTTGGAGTGCTGAAGTTGCGATAACCATCTTTGATGATCTTAATTAGTAGTACTTATAGCTTTACTGGTATGTGATACTTGTGTTTCTTGGAGTGTTAAAGTTCTGATGGTCACCTCTCATTATATTTCTGTCACCATTAGTAACAGCTTCCTAACTATATAATCCATCCGTTGTATTGGAGTGCTGTAGTTAAATATGATCACGTTCATTGTATTTATACTAGTAACTAAATCGTTATTACTGGATTATACATCTGTTGTTTTGGGGTGTTGAAGTTGAGATGATTACCTTTAATCATATTTATATAATGTTGCCTAATTGATATATAATGTCTCTTTTGTATGGTAATCTTAAAGTAAAGATGATCATCTTTCGCTGTATTCTCTATTACTATCAGTTATAGCTTTCTCGCGATATGATACTGGCAAATATGATGTAAACTCATGTTATCTATAAACTGGTTCAGAGTCAACTTGATCTGATGGTGAAAACCCTAAAAATTAGACATGATATTCTATTTTGCAATTTCACCTTTTGAAGTTGCTAGTGGTAGCTTTATCCTCTCTACGTTAAAGTAATAAGTTGATTAACTACTGGACATACATGGTAAGTTTGAGGGACATACTCTGATACAACTCGACATCCCGATCATGCTTCACTTCCGTAGCGTCGTCTCACTTCTCCACCCAAAACTCATACGTGTCATGTCTCCCCACTCTACAGCATCTCCTTCCTGATGTCGATGATACTATGTACAGAATATAAAACTATGCTACAACCTCGCCGGCTTCTTCCTTGACAGCCTCTGCTTGTCTCAACTTGGCAAACTCTGCCAACGCCATATCCTTCATCTCCTCCAACAAAACACTCTGGTATTTCGGGTTGAATACTGGCAACTCTTCGTGCATGACCAAGTCGCTTCTCCAGTGCTCGTCGGCACCCTTTCTCCACAATGATTCCCAGAATGCAGTTGTGTTCTCCAACTCAAACTCTTCGATAACGTGGGCCAAGTCGGCAATGGCTTCCTGGGCATGGGTGGGTCTGTACTGTCCAGAGTACCATGTGTTTCCCTCATCGTCCTTCTTTCTCATGGCCTTAGCCTCCTTCTTCAAGTGAATGTCTCTGGCCTCTCTCAACTGCATTAAGCCGTCGTAGGCGGCCACCGCATAGTCGTAGTTGGAGAAGTTCACTACACACATAATTCTCCACAAGTCGTTTCTTCTGCTAGGCTTTCTGTTCTCCCAGTTTGGTCTAATAAACTGCGCATCGATCTGATCTTGATGATACCCTGGCACTTGTGAGTAGAGTACCTGGCCCGAGAAGAGGTTCTTGAACATGTAGATCTGAGGTGCCAAGTTGAGTCTGGCAAGGTCCTCTTGGGTCTTGTAACCCTGAGCAAGACGGGAGCCCAACACCTTACGAGCTTTTAACTGCTCTATGAGGTGTTTCCTCATCTTTTTCTCGGCTCTCAAACGCATAATCGGCATGTTGACAGGTGGTAGTTAGCTTAGGTAGTTGACAATGTAAAAATTTTTGTATGAGGGTAGGTTGTGAAGTCACGTGAGTGTTTGAAAGTTGAAGGTGGTAGAAGTGAATGCAAGGATGGTAGAGGAGTTATTGGATATTGAAACGATGGATTATCTTCAACATGTTCTTCTCTTTTGTGCTAGCTGTTTTGCATTTTTCTTTTATTTTTTTCTGTTGGGTTTCGAACTTCATTGCTCAACTGATTATTAAGCTCTCTGTTGTCTCACTCGATTTGCTAGTTTCAATCAAGTCGAAAAGACGAGTTAAATATAGGATAGAGAAAAAAGACATGGAGAATATAACTTCAAGAAAACTTGACTGTTTCCCAAAAGCACTCCCGAATTGAATACCTTGGCATCCCACGATGTTACCTCTGCTGGGTCTTTCTAAATCTCCACACCCTGCAGTACGCCTGTCCTAATTGCCAGCTATATAGAATAATAAATCTTTTCCATGGGCCAGATATGGGAGCTGCAGTAACGGCATTCGAGCTCATTCCTCTCGGATCCATCTTTCTTATTCTTTGTGGTTGGTCATACAAGTTCGTTTTCAACCACAAGATCATCCGAAACTATACGAACAGACTCCATGTTCCTAAAGCTGAAATTAACACATTAATTGGCAAAGAGGCCAACGAAAAATACGGATGCACGCTTCTCCATGTGAACGTGGAAGATGAATTGGACGAAGAGAAGCTAAGGTCTCCTCTCTCAGCGAGAAAGTCGTATGCGGAGGTTCACCAAAAGAACATCCATAGAATCGTTGGAGTGATCTTTTCGCTAGTGACTGCACTTTCCATTGAGTTGGTGGGAGTATTCATGGTGCAATTGGCGGGAATGCTCGATGTTGACCTTCATTTTTTCCAGTTTGGTATCAGAACTTTAGTGGTATTAGTCACTATGGTGCAGCCAGTATTCGTAGTTAGTTTGTACGTGAACCAGGACCTACTCCCTAGCTTTTCATCCAAATCTCCCACTGCAGTTTTCAGGGGTATTACTACCGTTGTTTTGTGTATCTTTTGGTACTATCTTTTGCACAGAATCGGTGAGTTGGCCAATTCGTTGGGAGACATTTCCGAAAAGTCCTTTCTTGAGCGCAAAACGAACGAGGTGGTGCTCACAGGTATTACAATCACGGCAATCTTGTCCGGAGTTGGTTGTGCGCTGACACCAATAAGACAATTCTGGACAGAGCGACTGTCGGTGAAGAAGATGCAGAAAAACAGTAGAGCCAAAGAGACTCAACTAAACGATTTGATCCAGTCGTATAACACCACGAAGATGCTTGCAGCAAAGAGACAAAAGGAACTCGATGCACTCTTGGTGACAACTGGCGGAACTGTTTACAACAATCCGAGTACTGATAAAGTTCGACTGCTCAAGGGAAGTGGCAAGCAGCTTCTTAACAAAGTGCAGTCGTTTGCCAGTTTGTCCAGCTTTGGGGGTAACGCAGAAGAAGAGGAGCTCAAAAGAGAAATTTCGTCTCTCAAACTGCTCAAAGACCTGATATACAGTGATTTGACTAGAGACTTACAGAAGTTTCTCCATTCGAAAAGAGCTTCCCCAATTACAAATGCGGGCCTCAAAAAAATGCTCAAAGCGTTCAATGTGGCATTTTCAATTTACTGTATCTATCGTATCTTCAATGTGTTGCTACTTCGACTTCCCTACCAGTATTTCCGGAATGCTGAGTATCTTCACAATAGCAGTACAAACATTATAGGTGATAAAGAGACTTCAGACGAGACTCTCAACAAGCATACCAAAGACGCACTTGCCATTACCATTGCCAAGATAATCCAATCAGTATTTGGTTACCTACCGATGTCTGAGATGCAGCTCATTAATCAGGTGAGCTTCATACTTTCTGGCTCTCTTTTCGTGTGCTCTTTTCAAAATGTGCTGACAACTTTTAAATCGTTAGGTCGCTTCCTTCCAACTACAACCACTAACGTCTCATCGAGCGTCAAGAGCTGGCTCAAAAACTTAGTGGTCAGCGAGTTTCTTGCAATCTACGTCATTGCAACTGCCCTCCTTATCAGAACAAATTTACCGGAGGAAACTGCCCAGCTGATGCTGCGAATTCTCTCACTTTCTACATCCTTATCATCAAGTGTCAACGGCATGCAGACTGAGGTGGAGTTCATCGACAGATGGTTCGATAAAGTGTTTGGACTCACGTGCGTAGCTACTATCATTGTGGTTCTACTGAAATTTTTCATTGAATCAGACAATGTTTACGAGGATGGGTACGATGAGGAGATGTTTATTGAAGACTCAAACAACTTCAAGATGTCGTGATTTTACGAGACAACTGCACTCGACAACCACTATTAGAGTATAAATGATTCAAGCTTTAGAAGGAATAAGACGATAATAGAAGTTAACAGTTGTGAACCGCCATTTAATCATCACCAAATTGATAAACCCCACATTTCAAGGAAAACTTCCTCATCGCCCAAAATTAAAAACTCGGCGCAGCCAAGATAACAGCAGGTGGAGAATACTTCTCGTATTTTATGTGCACGGTCTCAACTATCCGAGTTTTCTTAGAAAACAGACTGGACACAATCCAAGAAGGTATTCTATACAGTTATGAATCGGGTACCAGTGCGTCCCGTAACTCCCGAGAAAACTTTAGATTCTTCATTAAAGCCTCCCCAGGCAAAAAAATTAACGCCGAATTAGATAATCATGCACGAATCGGACCGCGCGGTGCTTATGTGCACTCTCGATCATGCATGTGCGGGGTTCCTAGTATGAACTTGCAGTAAGAACGCTTTAACCCCATCCACGTGAAAGTATTTACCCCGGATAATGCTTGCGGGTGCATCCATCCATCTTCGCTATATAATACGGTCTTGCGAGCTTTATCTACCTATTAATTAAGTTTAAACGTTCTCTTAATATATTTTTACAACATAAAATCATCATTGATGTCGACCGTTCAACTCACAAAAGAATCGCACATCGACAGCAACAAATTCCGAATCAAGCATGAAGATGCTATGAGAGTGTTGGGCCCAGATGCCTACCTTCCAATTGACAAGGAAAAACCATTCATCACCAGCAGCTCTGAAGTGACCATGATTGGTGCTGGATTCGGAGGCTTGGCTGCGTCGTTGGCATGCAAGCAGCAAATGAAAACCGACGACTTTGTCGTTTTCGAGAAACATTACAACTGGGGAGGAACCTGGTGGGCCAATGTGTACCCAGGATGTGCCTCTGATATCCCTGCCTTGTGGTACTCCATCTTCAGTGAGCTTAACAAGAACTGGAGTGACTTACGTCCTCCCCAGTACGAGATGGAGGAGTACATTTTGACTGTGGTGAAGAAGCACAACTTGGACAAGCATGCCAGATTTGGCACTGCTGTGTACAAGATGGAGTGGAATGAAGATGAAGGCTTGTGGGTTATCCATGCCACCAATGTCAAGACAGGCCAGAGATACGAGCACAAGACCAGAATCATTCTCTCTTGTCAGGGTGGATTGGTGTACCCAGTTCAATTGCAAGCACCAGGTCTCAAGGACAAGTTCAAAGGTGCATACATGCACTCTGCCTTGTGGAACCACAATGTTGATTTCAAGGACAAGAAGGTTGTAGTTGTCGGTAATGGATGTTCTGCTGCCCAGGTGATTCCAGCGTTGATGAACCAGTTGGATGCCAAGTCTGTCACTCAGGTGTTCAGATCCAAGCACTGGATTATGCCTCCAATTCCAGAGTTTGCTTATTCGATGTACAAGTTTCTCTCTGCAACTAGAGTAGGCTTGATTCTCATGAGATGGTTAGTTGTCTTGTACGCAGAGTCGAGATACCCATTGTATCTGGGCAATGGTATTCTTGCCCGTCTTGTCCGTTGGTGGATCACCAGAAAATCCAGAAACTACATTAAGACCGCCCCCGCAAAGTACCACGACTTGTTGATGCCTGACTACAAGGTTGGATGCAAGAGACTCATTTACGACTACAAGTACATCCCATCATTGAGTAACCCTAAGTTTGACTTGCGTGGCTCCCCTATTAAAGAGGTGCGTGAACGAGAGGTGGTATTGCAAGACGGCTCTGTGCTTGAGGCGGACATCATCGTCGCATGTACTGGTTACAATGTCCCTACCACATTCTACAAGTCATACACCACTATTGGTAAGCGAGGTCTCGACATCCAGGAGATGTGGAAGAAAGAAGGTGTGAGTGCCTACAAGACCGTCATGGTTAGAGACTGCCCCAACTTCTTCTTTATTGCCGGCCCCAACTCAGCCACCGGCCACTATTCCGTTGTTTCTGCCATTGAAAACTGCTGTGCATATGCATCCCGTGTTGCTCGCCCTGTTCTTGAAGGTAAGGCCAAGTCTGTCTATGTCAAACGCAGCGCATACTACGAATGGTTCCAGACCACCCAGGACCGCTTGAAGCGTGCCGTCTTTGGTACCAAGTTTGGAGGCTGTGTTTCTTGGTACACGGAGGATGGTGTTAATGCCACTGCCTATCCATTCTCCCAGCTTCACTACTGGATTACCTCCAGGTTTTTCCTGAAGAAAGATTTGGTCTACGAGGCTTTCCCTGAAGGTGAGCTGAAGAAAACTGTCTGAGACGTCGATTTGGTGTACTCTATAGAAGTACGGTCTTTTTTATACGAGTTTTGATGAAATGAACGTACAAATATTTAGCGGAGGTTCTCTCGCAGCCGTTCTGGTGTGCAGTAGTTTTGTCTACTCATTATGACCCATCATTGCAAATCTTGTTAAAGCGAGTAACAGCAAAGAAGTAGACCAGTCATCGTGTCCAAATCACTGACAAGATGTCAAAACAACTCGTTTGCCTGACTAACAAGCCTTAAAATCCTACAACAGCCTCTACACCTGAGTCACATGTGTCACGTGACCATATACCCAGGCACTTGGGAAAAAAATCTTAACCACCCGATTTCTCTAGAATAAATCACCATATTGTTGCCGCCTGTGAAAAGAAGCGTAATCAGCGTCATTCAGAAAGCAAAAATGTCCACGAAGTCACCCATTCCCTTCTCTAGAGAGAGCTTGGAACAAGTGTTGAAGAGAAGATTCTTCTTTGCCCCAGCATTCGAAATCTACGGTGGTGTTTCTGGTTTGTACGATTACGGTCCTCCAGGTTGTGCTTTCCAGGCCAACATTGTTGACACATGGAGAAAGCACTTTATTTTGGAAGAGGACATGTTGGAGGTCGATTGTACCATGTTGACCCCACACGAGGTTTTGAAGACTTCTGGCCATGTAGACAAGTTCGCCGACTGGATGTGCAGAGATTTGAAGACCGGTGAGATCTTCAGAGCAGACCACTTGGTTGAGGAGGTCTTGGAGGCCAGATTGAAAGGAGACAAGGCTGCCAGAGGCCAGTCCGTCACTGAAGAAGAAGACGAGGACAAGAAGAAGAGAAAGAAGAAGGTCAAGGAAATCAAGAATATCAAGTTGGACGACGAGGTTGTCAAGGAATACGAGACCATTTTGAACCAGATCGACGGTTTCTCCGGCGAGCAGTTGGGCGAGTTGATCAAGAAGTACAACATCACCAACCCTGCTACCAACGGCCCATTGGAGCCACCTGTGGAATTTAACTTGATGTTTGAGACGGCCATTGGTCCATCCGGTCAATTAAAGGGATACTTGAGACCTGAAACTGCCCAGGGTCAGTTTTTAAACTTCTCCAAGTTGTTGGAGTGCAACAACGAGAAGATGCCATTTGCTTCTGCATCCATCGGTAAGTCTTTTAGAAACGAAATCTCGCCAAGAGCTGGTTTGTTAAGAGTCCGTGAGTTCTTGATGGCTGAAATCGAGCACTTTGTTGATCCAGAGGACAAGAACCACCCAAGATTCGACGAGGTTAAGGACACTAAGTTGAGCTTCTTGCCTAAGGATGTGCAGGAGGCTGGTTCCAACAAGTTGGTCGTTAAGACCATCGGTGAGGCAGTGGAGACCGGAATGGTCGACAACCAGACCTTGGGTTACTTTATTGCCAGAATCTACTACTTCTTGATGAAGATCGGTGTTGACCCTGAGAGATTGAGATTCAGACAGCATTTGTCCAACGAGATGGCTCACTACGCCTCTGACTGTTGGGATGCTGAGTTGCAGACTTCGTACGGTTGGATTGAGTGTGTGGGATGTGCCGACAGATCTGCTTACGATTTGAGTGTGCATGCTGCCAGAACCAACGAGAAATTGGTGGTCAGAAAGGCCTTGGCTGAGCCTGTCACTGTCGAGAAGTTCGAGGTTAATATCGACAAGAAGAAGTTTGGTCCTAAGTTCAGAAAGGACGCCGGTGCTGTTCAGAAGTTCTTGACTGAAAGAACTGAGTGCGAGTTGGAGGACTTGGCTGAGGAATTGAAGGCCAACGGTAAGATTATTGCCAAGGTCTCAGGTATCGAGAACGATGTCGAGATTGATGGCGAGCTTGTCCAGATTTCCAAGGTCAAGAGAACCGAGCACGTTCGTGAGTACACCCCAAACGTCATTGAACCTTCTTTCGGTATTGGTCGTATCATCTACTCCATCTTCGAGCACCAGTTCTGGGCCAGACCAGAGGACAAGGACAGATCCGTGTTGTCTTTGCCTCCATTGGTTGCTCCAACCAAGGTTTTGGTTGTTCCATTGTCTTCACACGCTGATTTGTTGCCTCTTGTCAAGAAGATCACGGCTGTTTTGAGGAAGGAACAAATTCCTTACAAGGTTGATGACTCTTCCGCCTCTATCGGTAAGAGATACGCTAGAAATGATGAGTTGGGCACCCCATTCGGCATCACCATTGATTTCGACACTGTCAAGGACAACTCCGTCACCTTGAGAGAGAGAGACTCCACCAAGCAAGTTAGAGGTTCTCTTGAGGACATTATCAACGCAGTTAAAGACATCACTTATAATGGAGTGTCCTGGACTGAGGGCACTGCCAAGCTTACTCCTTTTGAAACCCAAGGTGAGGATGCTTAGATTAATATATAAATTTACGAGCCCAAGGGCATTGATGTTATGCAAATCAGCCAAACTCTATCAAGACTAGACTAGTTGCCCAAGATCTCCTGCAAAAACGCATTCGAGTTCGGTTCTCTACCCAACAACTCTCGTAAGATGTCGAGGATATCCTTGGATCCTCCGTTCTTTAAGATGATATCTCTATATCTGAGTCCGCTTTCCACTTTCATAGGGTCAGACTTAAAGTGAGTGTAGTAGATGTCAGTTGCAAAAACTTGTGAGTACAAGTACCCGTAGTACCCAGACTCGTATCCACCAGCAATGTGTCCAAAAGTGGCGTATCCGGTATTATTAACTCCTCCGTTGGATATCAAAGCGATTTCTTCCCTCAACTCATTCCAAAGCTTGGTTAAATCAAGAGCCTCAATTCCCTCTTTGCTGTCAATAGTGTGGAGACGCATGTCGAAGAGAGCAAAGTGCAATTGTCTCAAGTTGAACAAACCGGTGTTAACATGCTTGGACTTGATCAATTGCTCCACTAGGGAGTCAGGGATGGGTTCACTTGTCTCATAATGCGATGACAAGTGATTTAGCTCATCCTTGGACCATGTCCAGAATTCCAACATCTGAGAGGGACATTCCACAAAGTCTCTAGGAACATGAGTACCATGAAATCTGGAGTGCTTAGTCTTAGACAACAAGCTGTGTACACCGTGTCCCAACTCGTGGAAGAAAGTAGTCACTTCGTTATGCTTCAACAAGGAAGGCTTGCTCTTGCTTGGCTTTGTGAAGTTGCAAACCAACGCAGAGTAAGTCGGGGCACGAGTTCCATCGGCCTTTTGATATCCAGATCTCAAGCCAAAGTGAGCAGCATGAGTATACTTACCATCACGAGGGTGGAGATCAAACAAATCCAGCCCTTGAATTCCAACCTTGGCTTGCCATATTTGATGTTTTGGTACACCGCAATCTTACGAACATCCTCATGCCAAATTGTCTCTGGATCTGGATCTTCAACCTTGACAAACTTGACATCGAACAATGTTTCATAGAATCCAAGCATCTTGTCGATGGTCTGGTCAAGTGGGAAGTATTCTGAAATTTTCTGGTGGTCAACTTGATATTCCTTCTCCAACAACAAGTTGTCGTAGAAACTAGCATCCCAGGTATAGTAAGAATCTTGCTCGGGCAATCCTCTAGCCTTCAAGTCTTCATTCTTAAACTTTAACAATCTGGCCAATTCTTGCTTACCTAATGGCTGCAACTTTGTTTGCAAGTCTTCCAAGAAGTCTAAAACATTCTTTTGGTTCTTGGCCATTCTCTCCTCTAACACGAACTCTGAATAAGTTGGGTAGCCCAATAATTTGGCAATCTTGTATCTGATACGAATGATCTTGTCCAATATCTCGGCATTTTCAGGCACCTTGTTCTGGTTTTCAATCAAGGCCGTCTTTCTGGTCTCCTGGTTCTTTGCATACTTTAAGACCGGAAGAATATCCGGGTACTTGAAAGTGACTTTGTATTTCTCAACACCTCCTTCATTAATTTTCTCAAACTGCTCCATAACCGATTCTGGAACTCCGTCCAACTCCTCGGCAGTGAATGCAAGGAAGCCGTTCTCCTCGTTCAAATTTTTCGAAAATATAGTAGACAAGTTGCTTAACTCGATTTTAAGCTTCTTAACCTCATCTCTTTTTTCTTGAGGCAATCCCAATCCGTTTCGCTTGTAGAAGTTGACAGTCTTCTCCAAAAACTTGAGAGTCTCTGGGTCTGTCTCGTTGGTGTCCTTGATCTTTTCCCACAACTTTTTGTACACCTGGAAAACTTCCACTCTTGAGTTTTGCTCGATGGAGCTCTCGTCTATCAACTGTTCTGCCTTTGTGGATGCATCTCTCACTTCCTTGTCAGTGGAGACATACTGGTAGAAAGTGATCAGATTCTCGACAAAATAGTTCTCGTTCTCGCGGTTGGCAGTAGGAATGAGAACATTATCGATCGTTGGCTCCTCAATGGCAGCAATTTTATCGTTAAACTTGATATTATCTTCAATGTAATGCTTAGCCGTAAGCAAAATCTCGTCTGGAGTGAGAATCCACTTTGGTGATTCCTCCTGCTTGGCCAAGGCCACAAAATCTGTTTTTGACATGTTAAGTTTCCAATACACGGCTAAAATTAAAGTATATAATGCTATTTTCCAGTATAGCGTATTGACCATCTACAAACTAGCCCAGAAATTGTGGGGTTATATACTTGAAGTTTGTCCGAAACATTCTGCAGTATGAATTGACCATGTAACTACACGGCGTCGAGATTGGAATGTCTGTCTGCAGATAGTTTAGCCACATTGGAAAGAGGCACTAATTCTTCAACAACGGTGTGGCGGAGTTCGGAGGCTCACTAATTGGGGCATAAATGTGAGGATTCCTTTGTATGATTGTTCTTGGATGAATTTCATCTCGGAAATTTTGCTAGCTTTACCGTGGGACGGGCCCGAAGAATGCTTTAGTGAACAGGCCAATATCGATCAAAACCGCCATATAAGCGCGAAATTTTAATAACCGGCGCAATTGTAGGTCTTGCTTCCCAATTTGAATCAAAATTAGCAATTTCCCGCACCTTCCAATGTAAATTCTATTTCTGTAGACTGATTCATCTAATACTTGTTTCACTTCAACAACGGGCGTGTGGTCTAGTGGTATGATTCTCGCTTTGGGCGACGGTTTAGTACACTAAACTGACAGACAAACATGCGAGAGGCCCTGGGTTCAATTCCCAGCTCGCCCCTTTGTTTTTTTTCTCTTTTGAAGACTTTGAATGATGGATAGACATTAAAGAGTTTGCTCAGACTTATCGTAGCGTATGATACCACATCAGTGCTCTTTTTGTATATCTATTATTCTATTAATGACTACATGACAAACACCTCAACCAATTTGCCAAAGTCTATGCCATCTCCACTTGCAAGGTCAATCACTCCCAACCCATCCAAGTTGGAAATACCTTTTTTGATTCCAATGAGCTGAATTTCAGTCTCGAAAACCAGGTTGGGCTCTAGTGGTCCTAGTCTTACATCATTCGTCAAAACAACCACACCGCCTCGGTCCAACTTCAAGAGATTGTAATGGAAGTAAAGTTGCAGCTTATTAAATATTTGTAGACTGGCATCTCCTGAATCTTCTGGACCTGTTGTTGCTATATTGGACGACGAGAAACTACCCAGAGTTGCTCCAGTGGATGCTTCTCCTTGTAGGTAGATCGAATTGCGCTTTCGGGCATTTTTAACAATGACAGAGAGACTGAGTGTTCGGGGGGATTGGTTGATGGCCTGGATTTTCCAAGTTATAATCCTGCCAAGCTCGATGCTGAGATTGCCCTTGAAAGTGAGTAGAAGGCCAGATAGTGACGAGTTTGTATTGGCAGAGAGGTTGACAGTTACAGCCGATGTCGTGGACGGGAGGGTCAACATACTTTTATAAGATTTTTTCGATGGGAAACCAGCACTTCTTCCTGAGTGGAGTAGAGGGGAGGAGCCGGCACTAGGGAGCTGTCTTCCAGGAATGGGAGAACTTGCACGAGGAGGAGCGAGTGACACTTTTGACTTGTTCACTCCGATGACGTTGTTCACCATAAGCGATTTTTTTGGCAAGTTTCCATTGTGTTTGACTAGGGGTGCTAGCGAATTGAACTGTGACTGAATTTGGAAGTGAGATGCATTGGCAACAGTTTTCAATGTATTGCTTATAGGTGGAGCCAAATGTCCAAATTCAAGAAGCGGTGACCACAGGGTAGAAATCACATTGCTGGCGTTGATGAAGGTTTCTGAGAATGCATTATGCTTTAACATCTGAACTTTCATATTGAGCTGAAGCACTCTTGAAGTTGATGGAGCAGAGCCGGTTGCGTTTTTCATTTGACTGTCTAAGTAGTCGTTGTTAATGAGCTTGTAAGTTATGTTAATCACATCGTCCACTGAACAGCGTAGTGGGAAAGATATGTCTCCCAATTGAATTATGGTTCCTGATCTAAATACTGCCTCGAGGCTAATGATATTGATATAGAAGCGATCTCCGTAGGCTTTCTGAGCAGCGAAATTTAAAAGCTCGCTCGAGGCTTCAATGCTTAAAGTAGTCAATAGAATATCGTTTCTTCCACCTGGTTTGGTGGATCTCAACTTGAGAATGAGCGGAAGTGAGGTCGGTAAGCTCAAAGCAATGCTATTCTCGGATCCCGGCTCATCTATTTTCGCTGGCAGATTTTCTATTTCGTTGATTTTGGGTGTCGAACTGCCTGGTGTGCCGTTGTTCATTCTTGGAGAAAATTGGAAATTCTTATTAGGCAGCTGCGAGATATGAAAGTTGAGACCCTCAAGCAAGTTTTCCAACAGTTTTGGCTGCATCGAAAGATCAACAGGAATGTCGGGGTCTGGTTGGTTTTCTCCGTTTAGTGGTAAATGCAAGTGAGGATTGACTAACGATGCATGGAAGGAAATAGATCCACCTACTTCCTGCTTGGGATACCCAACCGGCACTTCAAATTGCCATATTGAGACTGTCACTCTGCTACCGTCCAAGTCTGTTTGACATGTGATTGGTTTCTGGACAACGGCACTGAGTTTCTCCAGAGTCTGTGACAGCTTGTTCTCGCTCGTGATATCTGGAAGGCTAGAATCGGCAATTTGCGCCAGCGTACATGTTTCATCATTATAAAGCACCTTCAAATACACGGTCTGAGGTAATTTGGTGGTATCTGTCAAGGCCGAGGTATGGATAATAAAACCGATCGCCAGTTCTTCATAGAATAAAATAGATCTGCTTGGCCACAGGGCAAATTTTGAATAAAGACTCGAACATTCCGATTGTTTAAAGAGCTTTATTAGCGGGCAGCAGTTTCCCGGTATGAAAATCGAGAGTGCCATTCCATAGAGTAAAAGAAAGTATAGATGAAGTAGATTTGGATCCAAGGCTACGTTGAGAGTAGATATGCAGTTCGTTTACTAGACAAGGAATTTTTAGCGGTGCCAATGAAGAGAAGGAAGGTAATTATAATTAATCGGTCGAAGCGTTGCCTTTCGTTTTTCTTTAACTTCTTTTACTTCTTTTCCTTTTCTGGTTCTCTCTGAATGAATGTTATGCGTGGCTTTTGGCGTGATTTTCTGATGCTTGTGGCTCGTAGATTAGTACCGTTCGCAGCTAAAATGTATGTACAGCCCATCAAGCCACTGAGATTAGAAATAGTCAAGTGCCACTTGTTTTGTAGTTAGGAACAAGATATAATTGGATTGAAATTGACTTTCTGTTGCCAATTATCACTTTTTCGATTTTTAAAAGTTGATTCAATAATGTTTAGCGGTTTATCAGTTTGCAATATTTCTCACAACTGCAGAACAATACTGAGTTCTAGATCCAAGGGTATTACGCCAGCTTTGATACAAATGACATTTTCAGGTGTCAGCTCGAATCGTATAATATTCTATAAATGAAATTACAAAACCTCAATTCAATGGTAAACTCCAAAACCATTTGAAGTTCAGTTCAAGTCCCAATTTACCTTCTAACTATACTTAGCTACACAGTGCCAGTCTTTTCGTTTCAAGTAATTCAATCCCCTAGGCAGGCTTTTCTACTACTCATCAAAGTGATAGTCAAACCTAAATTTCACTATATTACTAGTAATGCGTTAAACCATGTCCTTAAGGGCGGTCTTTGGTGGATGAATTGCCAATCTGATCAGCTTGAAAACATTGTACACAATCCCACTGATGCAACCCAAGGTAATTATAAATAAAATGACAGCGTAAATGGCGCTGATGTATCTAAATGCTTGCAAACCGTTGTACAAGCTGTAGAGTTCTCCGTTACACAACGACATGGTTCCCAAAGGGAAAGTCATTGACCAAAAACCACGATTGAAATGAAGAAACCCAGAAAATGCCTTTTGAATGATGTTACCGTTGGTAACATTATAGATATGCTGAGGATTTGGTTTCCTGGCAAATGGTTGCATCTTCGACAAGATCGAGGCGAACGCAAAAAATGTAAAAAAGTATCCAAATGACATGAGTGACATTGCGAACATTGTCGAGGTGGTCAAAAGGGCAGTAGAGAGAATCATGGGAAGATTCGATACGTCCTGGTTGCTGGAGGTAGCAGCATGATGCAAAAATGAAGTATATGACGAGGAGGAGACTTTGGTGCTGTGTTCTAAAATGAGTTCCACACAGTTGCGTCCAAAAAGTAAAATGGCATAAGCTCCTTGGCCCAAGAAACCAATGGGCAAAAACATAGTAAATACTTGGCCCGATGCAGGTACTTTATGGACAAACAATCTCCAGAAGTTCACTGTCACCACTATGAAGGCAAGAATCACGGCTATAGCCCACATGATGAAGGAAACCACCATGGTTGTGATTTTCATGTTCATATGAGGCAAGTCCGGAGTGATAGCACCGCCCGAAGATGCAGCCACGGTGAGTGTCACCACTGGCAATAAATACACCAAGCTGATGTTTGAAGTTTCTAACTTGTTGGTTCTTTTTCTGTGCTTGCTGACGGTGCAGAGATAAAACGTCAAAAGAGAGGTGTAAACCGAGCCGAACACTGCGATCCACCAGAGCACCCAAACAGCTTGGATCCACGACAGTTTCGTTAGTGAGTGGAGCATGTTGACTAACGTAACGTAACCCATGACAAAGCAGCCCATGGCTGGAGCGTGTGTGGGTTCTCTATGGATACGATACCATAGCTTTGGATCACGATAAAGAGCAAACACAAACACCAGAGTAAGCAAAATGAACAAGCACAAGGCCACTATGCTCATGATTATGCCGCATATTTGAAGCCATCTTGCCGGAAACGGGAAATTATACATGATATTGCACGAGATTCCAGTTCCCATCACAGAAGCAAAGAACACTGGACTGAAGCCCGTGACCAACTTTCTGTTGAAAGTGCACCAGAGCCGAGAATACCATGCCGTAGACTCATCTGAAAAGAGAGTAGTAATGTTGGTTTCGTTTGAGTTTTGGTCATCTCCAAGCATGCTGTCTTCCAGGTTTTCAGTAGTAGTTGAGTTTTCAGGCTCGATTGGTCGGTGTTCCGACATTTTTAAACAAGTATCAACTGGAAAATTTGAAAATAAAGTGGGCTGCTTTGGCAGTGAGTCGCTGAGTATATATACAAACAAAGAGGGAATGCGAGACGATGACTGGCACTGATACACGGCAAAATGAGATTATGACTCTATAACAGTGTTCGGAAGATGCGATGCATAATGCCACAGCACGAGGTCATTCAGAGACCGGCACTTCCTAAAGAGGAGAAAACCGCTCATTTCCAACGAGAGTTGCCTTATATGGAAGGTAACATCGGAAACATCTTCCCGCGCAATTCCTGTGTGGGGCTATGTGGCCCGCTCAGACGCCCGACAAATTGCCTCATTAGGAAGGTAACAGCCCCGACCGCGGTCTAGAGCGGTCGAAAGCGGCCCCGCGTGTGACGTGGCCCCGACCGTCAGCGAGTTCCGGTCGTATGCAACATACCGGGGGTCCAAACCTACTTCCACATTATAAAAATGCCTTTTTGTCCCCTATTACACTATTTTTACCTCCAGCAACAATATTCTTCTTCATCCATTCTAGCTTCTCGCTTACTTTGGAAATCTTCTTCGGCTAATACCTTCTTGAGCGTTATCTTATACAGGACACCGATAAAATACTCACCATGCTTAGCATCTCTGGAATAGTGCACACGGATGTTTCGCCAGCATTAATGTGTTCGTCAAAGTCTCAGGCAGTGCCTACGTTTGGATGCTTGGAACAGGAAACTGACAGCGAGCTCGTTTTGGACAACGACTTCGGCAAGCTCATCGAAGACTTGCGGGCCGTTTTGGGGAAAACAAAAGGGTTGGCTTCGGACGACATAGACATCAACCAGATCAAGAAGATCATGGAAGATTACGAGTCGAAAGAGAGCGAGTGGGGCCGGTTTGCTTTGAGCGATGCCACAAAGGGATACACTCGCAACGGCGTGGTGAACATCAACGGAAATGCAAACCTTCTTATCTTGGTTTGGTCTCCTGGAAAGGGCAGTGCCATTCACGACCATGCCAACGCCCACTGCTGCATGAAAATCCTCAAGGGGCAGCTTTTTGAGTCTTTGTACGACATGCCCGAGTCTGAGGGCCACGAGATGGTGCCCAGAAAGGTGACTCCGTTGAACCGGAACGAGGTGGGGTACATTTCCGATAAGATCGGCTTGCACAAGATCTCCAACGCTTCCAGCGACGATTATGCGGTTTCCTTGCACTTGTATACTCCTCCGTATGCCTCGCTCTACGGATGTTGCATGTACGAGTCCAAGACTGCGGTCAAGCACCATGTGAACATGAGCAAGTACTATAGCTGGCAGGGCACGTTGGTGAACCCTAAGGATGCCTCTTCGTGCTGATTTAGCGAGCTTACCCTCATGCTGATATTCTAGCTGGTATCTCTCATTCCTTCCCATCTTTGCATCCTCGTTGACCTTCATTTCCCTGACCATTATATAGAGTGTTAGTTTGTGAAAAGAATTCTGGTATTTCTTGATCCCGTCTCCTTAATTCCGCTTGTACTTTGTGGGCCGACTGTGGTCACCCAGATCCTCTATGTCCTTGTAGTCTCTTTTGAGAAGCCTGTCGTCAATGGAGGACGAATAAAAACTGCCCAATTGGGCATGTCTCGTTCTTGAAGTGTTGATTTCTTGTTCTTCATGATGTTTGAAGTTGGATTGTATATCAAAATCAACTGCACTTTCCTTCTGTCGCCGGAGTGCATCTTCTTTTTCGTTTTCGACTTCCTCCAACTTCTGACGATCTCGTTTCTTTCTCTCTTTCTCACGTAACTTCCACATTTCATACTCCTGTTCAGGATCCAAGTTATCTGTGTCATCTACACCATCGAAATCTTCCTTTACCGCTTCTTTAGCATCGATTTGCTGGTGATGCTCGGCTCTGGCTATAGCCAATTTGCTGACTGGAGCCTTTTCGGTAGGTTTTCGACTGTTTGACTTTTTGAGAAAAACAGGCTTGAGGAGAAGCTCCGAATTTTCATCCAGAGAACTACTGGAGTCCGAAGAGCTAGAATCACCGGAATAGTCACCGTTGGAATCGCTCATGGATATTTTCTAGTAGCGACCGTATGATGGAAAGGACTGTGGCTCTTGTGCACCCGTACACCAGGCTTATTCGCTACATAGTGGAAACCGTCCAGTTGGGCCAATTGGCAAAGGTGTAGATTTCATTACGTCACGCTGGGCATTCTTCATTTTTGGTGTTAGCATGTTTAGCGGATCTTCCTCCAGTTGGGGTGATGTTTTTTCTTTTGGTTTGAGAATACTGCTGAGTGCATCAATATTTGATTTCTCGATCTTTTAGGTTACATGGTACACTATGCCGTGGATATCAGCAGCAGATCGAACTTTCTTCCGTTCGTTAGTTTTTTGTTTCTGTCTCCGTTTTTATTTCCATTTTTATTTTTGTTTTTATTCCTATGTTTATTCTTATTTTCAGTTTTATCCTTGCTGACAACCAAATTTTTCTTTTCTATTCTTCTCATTCAAAACTTCTCATCCTTTCTTCTATTCCTATCTGTAGTCTGTCGAAGTATCGCGGTTTGGCATCCCTATAGAAAACATTACCCATGAAATTCTACACAAACAAGAGAAAAATCACAAAAAATTAACGAATCATAATCATAACAACCAGAATGCACCGAAAATTACGTTTTTCCCATCTTCATATGCCTCTCCGATTCATTGTCCCAGAAATGTCTCTACTGATAACACTGACGGTACTGCAGATAAACGTCCACTATCGACTTAGTCGACCTAGCTTCATACATAACTCATACAAAATTTGGATACTTACCATAAAACCTACCCGCCATGGCGTCGCAGCAGTTGGTATACTTCGGCCCTCGTGCACTCCAGTCACTCAATGGAAAAATGCGTCACGGCTTCGACGAGGACTACAATTCGGAGAATTTTCTCAACTCCTTGGCCAACACTTTCTACATCTATTTCGACGACAAGCGGCACAATGCCAACGGAAACCCGATCTCTGATGAGATGAAGAAGCTACCTGAGCTTGCGAAAAACTACCAACCCATCGTCGACTGGAAAGTCATGAAGGAGCGCCAGAAAACCATCAGTGCCGTATTGGTTCTTTGCCTTAATCTTGGTACAGATCCTCCAGATATCATGAAAACGTATCCCTGTGCGAAACTTGAGGCCTGGTGCGACCTGTCGAATTTCTCCGACACGAAAAAGGCCATCGAGGCCATCGGAAAGAACTTGCAGAGCCAGTACGAGACGCTCTCGCTAAGAACCCGCTACAAACAGTCGCTAGACCCTTGTGTCGAGGATGTGAAGCGCTTTTGCAATACACTCAGACGTAACGCTAAAGACGAGCGTATTTTGTTCCACTACAACGGCCACGGAGTTCCACAACCCACAGCCAGCGGAGAAATCTGGGTGTTCAATCGTGGTTACACCCAGTACATCCCCATCTCGCTTTACGACCTTCAAACCTGGTTGGGTGCACCTGTGATTTTCGTCTACGACTGCAACAGTGCAGGCAATATTGTTCATAACTTCAAGAAGTTTGTGCAGAAAAGAATCGATGATGATAATGAGGGAAACCACGACTTGAGTGCTCCTTCGCCAACATCTGCGTACCTCGACTCCATCCAGTTGGCTGCATGCAAAAGCCATGAGATCTTGCCCATGAGTCCTAATCTTCCAGCAGACTTGTTCACATGCTGTTTGACATGCCCAATTGACATTTCTCTAAAATGGTTTATCATGCAGCTGCCTCTCAAAAAGAACTACTATCTGATGCTTCCCCGTAACTCTCAGGGAAATGTGATTGTGCCTGGTAAGTTGACCGACAGACGTACTCCTTTGGGTGAGTTGAACTGGATTTTCACTGCTATTACAGATACTATTGCATGGACTTCGTTGTCGAGGCCAATTTTCAAGAGACTTTTCCGCCAGGACTTGATGGTGGCTGCATTGTTCCGTAACTTTCTCTTGGCCAAGCGGATAATGCCGCATTTCAACTGTAATCCTGTGAGTGACCCACCTTTGCCCGAGTCCGTGAGGTTTCATCCAATGTGGGACTCCTGGGATCTTGCTATCGATCAGGTGTTTGCTCAGTTGATCAAAAACAACAATCCTGATCCTTATTCGTACTCTGTACCTACCCCGTCTGCCCCGCAGCATCCACAACCCGTTCAAAACGGAACGGCAAACGGTTCTGCAAATGGCTCACATGCCTCCATCGCACCAAATCCAGCTAACGCATCTCAGACACTCGCCAATTATCAGCATTCCACATTCTTTGAGCAACAGCTTACTGCATTTGACCTATGGCTTAAATATGCCGGTCCTTCTACAAAAGATCCACCTGGACAATTGCCTATAGTTTTACAGGTTTTGCTTTCGCAGGTTCACAGACTCAGAGCATTGATATTGCTTTCCAAGTTTTTGGACTTGGGTCCATGGGCAGTCTACTTGTCATTATCGATTGGCATATTCCCTTATGTGTTAAAGCTTCTTCAAAGTCCAGCACAGGAGTTGAAGCCAGTTCTCATTTTCATATGGGCTAGAATCATGGCCATAGATTACAAAAGCACTCAGCAGGAATTATGCAAGGACAAAGGCTACAACTACTTCTATCTCATCTTGAACTCAAGTCCTACAAATCCAATTGGAGCACCAGGAGCACCAGGATCAGTTAGCGGTTCTGTGGGTTCTGCGACCATCATTGTCAATGATGACCACAAGGCCATGAGCGCATTTATTTTAACCTTGTTCATTAAAGATTTCAAGAACGGTCAACGTCTCTGTTTCTCTATCGAGCTTGTGACAAACTGTCTCAAGTTCTTGTCCACAAGTGAGAACCCATTATTAAGACAATGGTGTTGCTTACTTTTGTCCCAGCTTTGGTTGAGATATCCAGACGGGAAGTGGATTATCTACAAAGACGGATACTTGACTAAATTGCTTGATTTGATCAATGACCCAATTCCGGAAGTCAGGACTTCGATAATAGTTGCTCTTACGACATTTTTGACGGAGCCTGCCGATGTTTTAAATGAACTGCCTAAGAAAAGAACCCTTCAGCAGTCTCAAGTCCAAGGTACCCAGTCTCAAAACGGAATGCCCTCGAATGTAAGTGCAGACTTGAGAAAGGATGAGTTGCGCCAGCAAGATCTCAGGCTCGCCAATATAATTTTACGCTTGCTCGGCGACGGATCAACAATTGTAAGAAAGGAAATTGTCTTTTTTATCAGCAGATTCATCAAAGTTTACAAAAAGTTCTTCTTGGTCGTGGCCTTTAACCAGTTGGAGGAAGAGATTGTCCTACTTGACAATCCTGGGAATTTACAAGACTTCAGAAAGAAATCTCCCGCCTATGGCTCTATCTTCAGCTCGATTTGGAAGGCCTTGTTAATTTTGTCAGAGGACCCTCATCTTGATGTTAAGCAATTGGCCGAAATTCTTATTGACACAGTGATGGTGAGTTTGAATGAGAGTGAGCTTGGTGGATTGGTGAAAGATATGCAAGACTATCTTTTGAGCAAGTCAACTATCAATATCAGTGAAAATTTCAAGTCAGCAAAGCCTATTGTCAACAGGGCGCCAATGTCCATGCAGAACGACCCAATTAGGAGACAAGTTTCCAGTGGCTCTGTGATCAACAGAAAGAACACCTTTACAATTAACGGATCATCATTAAAAACTCGTGCTGTTTCTCAGGGAAATTTCAACAAGAGCAATGAAGATGAGTCAGACAGCGCGTCAATCAGCTCTAAGTTAAAGGTATTGAGTATTGGCAAATTGTTCAAGTCTTTTCAGATCAACGATGACAATGAAATCAAAAACTTTACAAGAATCTTGAATTCTGGTCCTATTCCAAGCCAGTATGGTGCTGAGTATCAACCAAAGACTCCAAGATTCCGTCAACGTGACTTGAGTAAGGAACCTTCTTTACCTGAAGAATCTGGATTCTTTGAATACAGTTGTGAGTACTTTCAAGAACCTCAGATGTCAAAGACAGAAATTGACGAACCTGGTTCTAAAGAATATGTTAAGAGACTATGGAGAAGAAATCGAAACGAGCAAACTATTCAAGAGACGCAGCCTCAGAAGAAGATGGCGATTAGGGGCGATTGGAATAGAAGTTTGACAGTGATCAACAACAAAAGTCAGCCAAAACTCATCAAGTTCATGCAATTTGAGAAATTGTTGGTAACCACTGACGAAAAAGATACTGTGTCTGTCTGGGACTGGGACAAAAGTGAAGTTGTGACCAAATTTGCGAATGGCAATCCATTTGGTACCAAAATTACTGACTTGAAATTCTTGAATGAGGATGATTTGCCATTAGTAATGACAGGTTCATCCGATGGTGTAATCAAGATCTACAAGAACTTCCATTGTGACGGCGATGAGGAAAAGCCAGTGGAGACAGTTGCTGCATGGAGAGCGTTGACCGATCTCCTCTTAACATCGAAGAGTTCCGGATTGATCAGTGAGTGGCAACAGTCAAGAGGCTCTTTGCTTGTCAGTGGTGATGTGAAGATAATCAGAGTCTGGGATGCTCCACGTGAACTTTGTGTCCTCGACATTCCGGCCAGATCTTCTTCATCAATCACATCCTTGACCTCTGATCAGGTTGCTGGAAACATTTTCATTGCTGGATTTGACGATGGCAGTTTGAGAGTTTACGATAGAAGACTTGATGCACGCGAGTCCATGGTTCAAGTTTGGCAGAATGGACGTGGAGGTGCTAAGAATATTGGTAATCGCTCTATTAGAAACGTCCACATGCAGCGTGGAGGTCTTCGAGAGTTGGTCAGTGGGTCGTCAGATGGCTACGTGAACCTCTGGGATATCCGTAAATCCGAGCCAGTATTGACCTTCACCAGTACGGAGAAGAACATCCGGAGTATCGACGTCCATGAGCATGCACCTATTATCACCACCGGATCCAAAACAGTCAATATCTGGGCCACCTCAGGCGACATGATTTCTACATTAAGAAATCCTCATGACAACTACCTCTCTAACAGAACCTCCAACTACTTATCGAGCATTGCATTCCATCCGCATAGAATGATGTTGGCGACTAACTACAATCAGGATGGCCACATCAACATCTACCAATGCAGCGATATTATTTCGGAATATTAAGCTGAGCGTAGGTGAAGTCCGCCATCTCGGAATTCCAATTTTGCTCGCACTACAATTGCAGATTTGAAAAGAAATCTGGAAACTTTGGAATACCAAAATTGAGAAGGTAACAAAACACTATGAGAATTTCGTATGTGGAAATTTAGCAAGGGTATTCTACTACGTCACTAGCGCAATCGGCTCTCGGAACATACTATTGAAAGAGGATCACTTCGGACTAATTGCGATACTGTGTACAGGATAATCACATAGTGGAAGGCTCAATAACCTTGTAACGACAATTTCTATCCTCCATAAGAATGTCAATGTCGTCAGAGCTTGCGGCTGCAATCGAAGATGAAGATCTCCATATCGGACTTCGAGGAGCGATGCTAAAGCTGCGAACGGGCGAAATTACCACTTTCCAACGCATGTTATCAGCCTGCCTGGGATCCTTCATCACGTCGCTAGTTGTCACACCTTTTGATGTTGTCCGGATTAGAATACAACAGCAAGAAGTGATGCCAAAGGATTACAAGTGCTGTGATCTGGCAACCATAGCATCTCATACTATGAGAAGTGCTGCTCGCAATGTAGAGTCGCCAGCTCCTGGAGTGTTCTGGATAAATCAGCATTATTGTTCATCAGCGGAGCAATGTCCACGCATCACCTCGACATTCCAGGGAATGATGTCTATCAGCCGCAATGAGGGCCTCAGCACATTGTGGCGTGGGCTCAGCTTGACGTTGTTCATGGCCATCCCAGCAAACATTATCTATTTCACAGGATACGAGCACATCAGAGACCATTCGCCCATACTGAATCATCCCCTCAATCCATTGTTGTGCGGCCTGTTTGCACGGACAATGGCTGCAACAGTCGTTGCTCCCGTTGAACTTCTCAAAACGAGACTCCAGTCCATACCATCTGAGGCGCATGGTGAGAAGCACAAGAGCAAGATCTTATCGACTTTGCTTAAAGACTCTTTTAATGCATTCCGTAGCAGGGGTGTAGGGTCGATGTTTACTGGATTGAAGATCACTCTTTGGAGAGATGTGCCATTTCTGGGCATTTACTGGCTGTGCTACGAGCTCTTCAAAGATAGAATCGGCCGCTCGATGGCGGTGGATTTTGATTCTACGGCACAGAAACAAGAGGATTGGAAGGTATTCACCACCAGCTTTTTGTCAGGCTCGTTCGCCGGAGTCATCGCTGCATTCTTCACCAACCCATTTGATGTTGGTAAAACCAGACTCCAGATTGCAACGAACAACAAGCCACACCAAAAGCACTCAATGTTTAGATTCCTCTACTCCATCTACACTAAGGAAGGTATAGGTGCACTTTATGGTGGTTTTGGCCCTAGAGTTATGAAGGTTGCCCCATCGTGTGCAATAATGATCTCGTCATACGAGATTGGAAAGAAGATTTTCAAAGACAATTCATAAATGGTACGGAAGGAAGGGACTCGTTGTCCCAAGCACTTGTATATATAGAATAGATTTTCATGCCCAACCCTCCTGGTCTTTTTCGTAGTGGCGAATATGTTATGTAGCCCCATCATCAATTATCTCTTTGGAATCAGGGTCTTTGCTTTGTGTTCTCCTTTCAAGGCCCTTCTGTTTACCGACAGCAATGCTCTCAGGGAAATCTCTTTTTCGAGAACGCTGCTTTTTCCCGTTCAGCCTGAATACTTGTACTCATTCTTGTAAGTCCACTGTTGGGCGAGATTAAGTGTTGGGCGAGATTAAGTGTTGGGCGAGATTAAGTGTTGGACGAGCTCACCTTCTCTATTTTTCGGTAGTAATTTGGATCAGTATCTCGAACAGTAGCAGAAAAGCCATTACAGCTTCTTGTCCCGTTTGCTATTGAGCCCTGGAGCCGAAAAAGATACTCAGCACAAGCCTCTCTCAAGCTGGACGAAGCTATTCGCATCAACTGCTGCTCGATCAATTTGAGGTTATACTCATTTTCTTCTATTTGGTCTAGGAAAAGTGAAGTTTTTGCAGCTCGAGGACCATACTTCATGGCTGTGGCGTCGAATCTCATTTGGAGCTGATTGTGTTTCTCCAACGATTCTGTCTGTCTCGCTTCTCTCGTAGCAATTGCACTCAAGTGGATTTGAGTATATTAAGACGTTCAGCCTGGGCCGGATACACCACGTTAACACAGTTTAGAAGCTCAGAAAACTCTCGAACAACAAGAAAATTTTCTGCTTTGGGCAATTCGGAAACCCACAGGTCGAAACCCTTGAGAAGCGCCGTATTGAACAAAATTACTTTCCTCTGGTTTTTATACACTTTCTCCTCGAGATTCTGAAGATCGCTGACCAGCCTGTTCCGGCTCAGGCAGCCTGATCGAGAGTAGAGACGAGAGTAGAGAGGAGCAATTTTACATAACACTTTCGCCATGGCAGCGGTGGTAGGTCAGGTTAATGTGGCATATGCCAGCTGTAGAACGGTGGTTCCGAGTGACCCTTTGTCGTTCATAGTTCACCAAGAAACCGGCTCGACTATAGACAGAAATGTACAACGCAAGAAAAGAAATGGAATGAACCAAATGGAATATGAAGAGAAATATGTTTACTGTCTGTAAGAATAGGGCACTCTAATTTGGGCCCGTGTAAACTAGGTATGCATTTGTGGACCACTGGCCTCGCGATCTCACTATATCTACTTCTTGGAAACTTCCTCGTCTATGTTAAGCCCAGTCAAGACAGAGATCTTGCGACGCAACCACTCCAAGCTCGAATCGACTTTTTGCTGCCCACTCTTGGCCGACTGTTCAACCAGACTGACAAATTTCTCAGCCTTCTCCAACGCAGCAACCTGGCCGTTGGCGAGTTTTGGTGCTGTGCGCTGCTCCACCTTCCATGCAAAGCCCATGGTGTTGCTAAATGTCTGGGGCAAGAAGTACTTAAACGAGGCCAATCCAAGCACAAGTGGTAACAATGTCTGGGCTACAATACCTCTCTGGCGTGCCAAAATGTTCCCCGAAAGCCCGGCAATGACAATATAGATGGAGTTGGGCAAAAGATCGTCCGACTTGTTGTGCAACGCACTCATGGTGCCGGTGACCAGTCTCTCGGCCTCATATATCTTTGCCTTACCTTCGTTCAAGTATTCTTGCGTGGAAGTATATGTTCCGTACAAGGCTTGGCGCAAGGAACGGAACCCGCTTTCAAGTCCAGATGTGGACCTGACCGTAACACCGTTAAGAACCAGCCGGGGCCCTAAGATTTCGGCCTCAGACTCGGTGGATGGAGTCGTTGTGCCTGGGACTGGAATAACGTCCTTGTCATCCTCGTAGAAGCTTCTTTTTGTGTCATTGTGAATAGACGACTGAGCAGTTAACATTGTGGCGGCGGTGGTCGCCAACGCAACGAAAACCCGGGACATGCTGGCGTTTTTCGTGGTTTGGTAGTCTTGAATCTAGCAAAGTGGTCCTCTCATTCGATAATTAGTTTGGTGCACGGGTGTTTGTGGGAGTCTCTTGTTCTACTCAACCAGCCTTAAGCATTGAATTCAGCTGTTTTTGATCGTATCTCCTCTTTGAGGACAAAGGGACGGTTCCTGAGGCGCATTGATTCAGTTTAATAT
Source organism: Sungouiella sharkensis (assembly GCA_030567015.1). Lineage (NCBI taxonomy): Eukaryota > Fungi > Ascomycota > Pichiomycetes > Serinales > Metschnikowiaceae > Sungouiella > Sungouiella sharkensis. The sequence goes on along the minus strand of JAJLRN010000053.1, from coordinate 32,379 downwards.
TTGATCACCTGATTTCAACGATTTCGCTGCACAAATTGTATTGAACTGGTTGAACGATTCTGTCATTCTATCGCACTGTTAGCTCTATTCACCAGGTGCCGCTGTTGAGAGCCAAAACTCACACAAATATTAAATTACTTTCAAAATTACTGATCATCCTTTAAATTATCCTCGCATACTATTACCCCCACTGCTCAATTGTACTCTTCTAAATCAACTTCATTTGCTACACTTCTCATAGGTCGCCTCACGTGACCTATACATATTATACATTGCACTCATCTCGGATTTCACCAAACTGCTGCTTCTCTATATTCGCCACAACATGCTTGCATTTAGACGGAAATCGAATATTTCCAGTCTAATCTGCATGGCTAATCGACTTACACTTCGATATAAGTCTACAAATGCCTTTGAGACTGCGAAATTAGACCTGTCTCAGATCGATTTCTCAACTAGGAAAGAGAACCCATCTCTGTCTTCACTTCCTTTTGAACAAAGGAGACACTCGGAGAGTTTTGGCCAGTTGGTGAGAAGTGAATACTGGAAGAAGAAAGGCGACTTAAATGACATAGAGTACGTGAAAAAGATCGAGTTAAATCCAGAAAACCACGAATATGTATCACTGCCTTCTCCGTTCAGAAACTCAGATGGCTCTTTTATTCAAGGTTCGACGTCTGAGGAGGCTAGGCTTGACCCAAAAACTCTCAAAGGTAGAGTTGACCACACTACAACGAAACTCCCTGCGGACATTGCCAAGGTGATCAACAAGAACATTTTGCTGGTGGTTTCTCCAGATAAACTCAGAGAGCGTTCAGCACAGGTTTTCCAAAGTTTGGAGAAAGAGCAGATCCAGAGAGCTCCAGATCTGAGTTTGGAATCAGATGCACACATTGCTTCGTTGTTCCTTCAGAACTTCTCTCATGCTAAGAGAGTACTTTCAGAACTTAAAAAGAGGGTGGGAGAATCTTTCAACCCTGACAGTATTTTGGATGTAGGATACGGCCCAGGTACGGGAATGGTCGCCTTGAATGATCTCATGGGAGATGACTTCAAACCCAGAACCAAGGAGGTTTACGTTGTTGGCAGGTCAAACAAAGAGATGAAAAAAAGAGCAAAGATCATATTGTCCAGACAAGTCTGCGAGGTCCCAGACAATGTAAAAGAGCCTTTAGAAGAGGTAACAGAGCCTTTAGAAGAGGCAGAGATTAAAAGTGATGGCCTTGCTGCAGAAGAAGAAGAAGGCGAGCGACATGAAGCTGAAGGATACTCCAATTATGATGAAAATGACTACATTGGACCAGTGGATGCATCCCAGATTAAGATCAGAACCAAATTGAGAGATGCGTTACCGTCCACCAAGCAATATGAACTCATTATCGTCAACCAAGCCTTGCTCACGCGTGAATACAGCTTCCCAAGCGATGTCGATACCAACATCCACATGCTTTTACGTTTGCTCAAACCAAATGGCCACTTGGTGTTGATCGAGCGTGGTAACGCATTAGGATTCGAGATTATTGCTAGAGCGAGACAGATCATGTTGCGTCCGGAGTCATACGAAGGTGAAAAGGGTAGAATCCCAAGACCATATGTGAAAGGTTCATCTTACAAACCACAGAAAATCAGAAAGGAGGACCAGCTCATCACTGCGGATCACATTAAGTACGAGGAGGAGCTTCTTGCCCAACTAGAAAGCGAAGACTTAGAAGAGGAGCTTGTACAAATGAGAGAAGCCAACCGTGAAGCTGAGATTGGGCTTGAGAGCGAGATTACTGTCAAATACGGCGAAGTTTCTGAGGAAGACCTCAAATTCGAATTTGAGGACGACGATGAATTTGATGTTCTTCCTGTAGAAGAATCTGCAACCATTGCAGCCGAACCACCTTCTGATAAAGTGAATTACCATTTGAGTGTAGTGGCTCCATGTTCTCACCATGCAAGGTGTCCTCTTCAGTTGGGAGACCCTAATTTGTACAGGGTCTCCAACAATAAGCACAGACTCAATTTTTGCTCGTTCAACCAGGTTGTTGAGAGACCAAAGTATACCATGGAGCTCAAGAGAGGACGCAGACTTGCTACTCAGTGGGATAAAGGTGCACACGATGGAATGGGCATCGAAAATCTTTCTAAGAAGACCTTGAAGAATTTGGAAGGATCAGGCCGTCCTGGAGGTAACAATACCGAGTCTGGTAACTTCTCTTACCTTATTATGCACAGATCACCTAATGATTCTGGGACAATCCAAAAGATTGAAAGTGACAGAGAACATCACATTGAAGCCAGCAAAGAATCCGAGCTGTGGCCCCGTATTCTCGAATTTCCTTCGAAGATCAAAAACAACGTCAAGCTTAATGTCTGTGCTCCTTCAGGAAATGTCGAGATCTGGCAGGTTCCAAAGAGTTTAGGTAAACAGACTTACCATGACGCACGTAAAGTGAGACAAGGAGATCTTTGGGCATTGGGCAAGAAGAGTGTGGTTGTGAAAAACAGATTGTCGCCTGCCAATTTCGACAAGTTGAGACGTTTGGCAGGCACTCAACGGAAATTTGTCATGAAGGAGAAGAAAAAGAAAGAGTGGAAGAAGATCGTCAGCCGTGCCGAGAGCGACTTCGAGGAGGATCCAATAGAATTGGCGAACGAGTTGGCTACTGAGTTGGAAGGATCCAAGAAATATAGAACAGAGGGCAAGAGGGCCAAGTTTGATGTCAACCCAAGGAAATACGATGGGAACTAATACAACATGTACATAGTATAAATAGGGACATAATATCAGGAACTAGAAATTTATGATAACACAAATGGTGTATTGCCTATATAGAAACCAAACAATGACCGTGTATGCTCCGAGAAGAAGTAAACTAGTTGCCGTAGCAAAATCTATAATACAAAATGCATTCTAGGGACATGACGAGGACACAAAGGAGCCAAACCGGGAAACAAAAGGCGGTCTACTCAGCACTGATTCAACCCCGAGCAAGCACCGGCTGGGCATCTCTGTGATATTTCCTCTCAACTTCCTGTCATTAAATGCAGAGGAAATCTCCCTATTTTATTATGACCAGTTCCATTAACCATTTACTTTCTTCTGAAAGAGCAACCCTCGGTCAATTTAGCCTTACCACCAGTTGGAGTGCACAACACAGAAGCACATCCATCACAGGTGACGGCGGTTTGAGCATGGGAAAAAACTGTGGTGATGTTCAAGCATCCTGGACACTTGACATCCATGAAAAAAGATCTTGGCGATTGCACCAAAGTCTTCAACTTGTACTTCTGAGCCTCAGTGGTTGGGTTAGGGTGCAACAAATCTTGAACTAAAACCATGGTGTATTTGCTTTGATAAAGAAGAAGGAGAAAAGAATTGGGGAAAGGGCGAAAATTTTTTTCTCTTTCCTTCTCACACGACGGAGTTACAATTCGGCTGCGCACGACCACTTTCGCAGGCTACTATGGAAGAGCACAAAAACTTGGGGATAAGAATGAAAGGAGAGCCTAAATGAATAATATAATGGAGCCAATTATGGAGATGATGTGCGCTTCGTTTTTTTCTGCTTTTATGTGTACAAGGATGTAATTGCTCTGTTGAAAAGGAAAGCCAGCCCCCTTCTCAGTATGCAGAACACGATCTGGAGGGAATTTCTGGAGTCCTAGCTGCTCAGCACAGTCTATGATTTAAGCGCAAAATTACAAATTCGTGTGACATTTTTAGCTGTTCAAATATGGGCTATGAGTCCGATTCATTAATTGGCCGGCTTATTCAGTACAGATCAGTCGCTATTCTAAAGAGTCTAGTACTTCCTATTTTGGATAGTGATAAGCCGCGCAGCCTCAGGCACATATCAAGTAGTGGACCTCTGTGAAGCGGAAAAGAAAGCACATATTTTCTTCGTTGCTAGGAAGAGAGTAGACGGGTACTGATGAAATTTGCATTCTTCAAATGCTCTTATCACTGATTTACCTGATTTACCTGATCAAGCCCCTGAGACTGGCCTGAATCAATTACGTTTCCTAATTGAGCCGTATACAGCTTTGTGCAGATAGTACCTGTATTTGCAAATGATCTAACGATTTGACAGATTTTTACTTACATCAAAAGAGTAAGAGAACAAAATCATGAAATCGCATCCAAAATGATAGAGGGTGTATGTCATCTTCAAAATTTAAGGCGAACTACAGCTTGGAAGCCTTATTGAGAAATATGTCTCTTTGAGCCCTCCAATTTGTCTCTGACTCTTTTCCCCAGATTGACAAGTTCCGGACTTCGCAGTGAAAGTACGATTATATAGCTATATGTATCTTGCTATTTCATATGTAGTTGCCATACTATATACCGAGGTAATCCCACGCAACTGGCCCACCACCGTCTCGCATATGCTCATGATCATTGAAGTATCCTGGGCAGTCAGGTTCCTTATAATTTGGTCGACCAGCTGGACCGACAAGCTCATTCTGTCAAGAAAGTAATTAATAAATTACGTTAATTCAATTGAACTTGGAATAGTTAACGGTTTGCGGCTTCCCAAAGTGAAGTTAAACTTTGAAGTCAATGCAAGCAGCCTCCAGACTGCTCAGCTATTGAGAAACTATCTATATTATGGGTTCCTAGCTGAAGGTATAGGTGCTTTGTTGAGTGGAATGCTATTTGCATGGTTGCATAGCCAATTGATCGTTGGAAATGGCGAACTGATCGTACTAAGCGATGTGAACATTGTTATGTTTCTCTTATGGGAAATGTTCAAGTTGATTCTCCGCTTCACATCAGCGGTGTGTGATGAATCAGTCTTTGAATCAAAAGCAGTGGCCTCTGGTGATTTTGTCAGTGAAGTCAATTTAGACTTCCTTGCTGACATGTTTTCTGAAAGTAGATAGGCTGATGCCAAAGTTGTGGAGCCAGAGCACTCAAGTCTGCTCTAAAAGAAGGTTACTGATTCAAGAAGAAAAGGGGATGGTTCAACATACCTTAAAGGAAATGGCTGTCACGATAACACCGTTCCCATTTTCCGTTTCATTCAGGAAAGTGAATCCACACAAGTTGAGGTAGCCACTTCCAAACGGCAAAATTACCTGCTCTTCCTGCAATAGAAGAAACACATGAGCACGAAATCACTCTGACTTTATCCCCTTCACTTTACACGAGAAAAACAAGGCAGCTGGAGAAAGTGGTACGTTTTCAAACAAAGCGGCCCAAGCTTGAGCATCAACCCAAAGCTACAAAAGCCAGAGAAAAATTAGCAGCGAAACACTGTGATTATTTTCAAGATCCTCCCAGCAGTGTGTCGACGAAAGAGGCTAGCATGTCTAGATTTACGAAGTACTCAAGGGCGAAAATCCCCTAGTACATGCGAGATCCGTCCATGACTTCGACACTAAGGCTTTTCCAGTTTCTTCACCAAAAGAAAGAGGGGTCGAAAAATAGAAAACTTGATTCAGCACGGAGCATCTGGGAACTCACTAGAGACTTTGATGTTCTCACTGGATTTTCCGGATCAGTCTACAGAATAGTGTACCACTCCACCATTGTGGTAATGAAAATTGTATTTAGCGTGGGCGTATTAATTCCTTTTGATTTGATCGAATTATAGTTTGCTGTTACTTTCCTTATCCCGAGGGTGTTGTTTCGGATTTTCGTTGTGTCACCCATATGCCTCATATAATCAAGTATCTTGCGCTAAACTCCAATCTAAAGTTCAAAAATTACCGTCAGACTCACGTAATCCCCCATGGACAGAGGGATTGACCCAGGCAATCTGCAAGGCTGTACTTGATTATACTTCCAGAGACGGAAAGGTTCGCTACGGAGTTCATACAAGGTGACCGATGGTGTTCATACAAGGTGACCGGTGGAGTTCATATCACTGCAACCATCTCATTACATAATCACCATTCCTGTGGTTTAGATTAGAAAAGCTATTGTGGAATTCAACATCCATCTATTTGCTGACATACGCTGTTAAGCTTGCTCGACTATTGAGATACGGACGAAAGTCTAGTTTGCTGGATTTAACACCTCCAAAAGTTTGAATATTCAAAAGAGACTGATCATTACGCCGGTCAGTCTCACTTGCTCAAGATTGCCAATAAGCGAAGACCCAAGCAATCCCGCCCCCCATACCGCAAATATGTATATAGATCCAACTATACGGGAGAGGGGCGGAGCGATGAGGTGCTTTCCGATTCAGAGGGCACACCAACCGATCAGTACGGAAACTGGCAAGACTTCAGCTCAAAGACGAACTCCAACATACGATCGGTTTATGTGCTTACAAATCAGCGGGCGATGAAGGGCAAGGTTTGGCCACGCTCTCAATTTGAAAAGGTTGATGTGCTCCAGTGGTGCCTTTATCATGGAAGTGATGCTTATCGTGCCAACTTACTTGAGTTGCAAGAGGAAGAACGAAAGAAGAGAGAGAATGACGGTCTTTTGTCGCTCCCTCTCGAGATTATCATCCACATACTAGAGATTTTGCATTTTCAGGGTAATCTCAAGCCCAAGTTTTTACGGGTGAACAGGTTGTTTTACCTAGTAACTCTACCGATGATTTACAGACGACCAATCTTGAAAGGAAACAACTTTTTCCAATTCGTGGAGACGATATCTAACGACAAGAAGATTGGAGAGTATATTCGACACCTTGATCTATCCCACGTCAACCAATCAGGTAAAAATGCCTATGTGGCTAAGTTGTTGAAACGGTCCAGACCATACCTTGAAGCATTCACCGCTCCCCAGACAAGTTTTGGGCTCGGGCCATTGATGGCATTACGAGGTTGCGAGCATTTAAAGGTGTTAGATTTGAGACTTGTTTCTGAAACGCTCAATCTTGAGGAACTCTTCCACTCCATTCGTCTTTTGAACAACCTCACGCATTTATCGTTCCCCAGATCATCATTGGAGATCGACAACTACACCAATGTCAAGTGGCCCCCAAAGCTTGAGTATCTACGAGTATCAGGTGGAATCTCCGACGACTTTCTTATGCAATCTGAGTTTCCTCAGACAATCTCCCACATGGAGTTTGCTCACTGTCCAAAAGTTCGCCATGTGGGATTTCAGCATTTCCTCTTCAACGTTGGCCACAACTTGAAGTCTCTTCGCATTCAGTTCCCAATGCCTTGTCTCCAGGCAAACTCGTTGGATATCGTGTTCACTTACTGTCCCAACTTATGGGTTTTGGAAGTATCCGTGGATTACATGTCGGCAGAATTCTTCGATGAAGAGTCGCTCCCGCCACTTCCTTATCCCCGCCCACTCCGAACATTGTACATAGATAGCAGTGGTATGCTCGGCACCACCGATAAGTTGGACCCACTTGACTTGGCCGTTGCGCTCGGCGACAACCGGCTTCCCCACTTAAAAAACGTCAGGTGTACAGCCAAACTAGGTTGGGATCCTAAATCTGACGGAGTATCCTACATTGCCAATGAGTTGGACGAGAGAAATGGAGGTCTCTACATTGGCTACTAGTGTGGAGTAAACCTGTCATCCTGCACATGGCTCGCAAATTGAACGGCCACCTTCGATTGTAACCTTTGAATAGGTTTGTGACTCCTCTATTAGTGCTTGAGTTGTCATTATGGGAGCGTTAGAAAAGCCATCGGGGCTTCCACCAGGATACAAGTCGGGTGGATTGCGGGCGTATTATTCTACGGTGGTGCCACCATATCTCATTTCTCAGTCCACCTTAGGAAATGTGGACCACTTGTACCTTTTCGGGCTTGGAGCATTGGCGTTCCTTACACGATTCTACAAGCTCCCCGAGCCTCCGAAAGTTGTGTTTGACGAGGTTCATGTTGGCGGATTTGTGAAGAATTATTTTGACGGCAAGTTCTTTGTGGATGTGCACCCTCCATTGGCCAAACTCATCTACTACTGGATCGCAATGATGTTCAAGTGGGACGGTATTTTCGATTTCGGGTATATCGGGGAAGTCTACGATACCTCGGTGCCGTATATTGCCATGAGATCGTTCTCGGCATTTTGCGGTGCACTCACTGTTATCTTGACATACACCACACTTCGTAGTTCAGCCTGTCGCCCATTGACTGCACTATTTGGAGCATCGCTTTTACTCGCAGAAAACTCCTTGGCCACACAGTCTAGATTTATCTTGCTTGATGCCCCATTGGTTTTCTTCACAGCTTTGACCACTCATTCGTTCAAGCAGTTTCAGTTGGCATCGCCATTCTCTAGGAAGTGGTTCAGGGGACTTTTGGGAACAGGAATAGCTTTGGGTTTGACCATATCTACCAAACTCACCGGACTCTTCACTTTTGTTTGGGTCGGTATCTGGACGCTATACCAACTCTGGTGTTACGTTGGGGATTTGGACGTCACATACAAGCAGTTGTTTGGACATGTTATCGCTAGAGCGTTCGCTTTTGTGGTGATACCTTTGACTATCTATTGTGGGATTTTTGCTGTACACTTCATGCTTCTCCCAAATAGAGGAACTGGTGCTGGTGCTGTGTCGCCTCAGTTCCAGGCTGAATTTGCGGACTCGGGCAAACTTAGAGACACTGCTGTTGATGTCACCTACGGTAGTACGATTACTCTTAAGCACCACAGATTGGACATGTACTTGCACTCGCATAAGTACAAGTATAAGACTGGAACTGGGCAGCAACAGGTTACCATGTATGGATTTGCTGATGATGGAAACAGTCAATGGGTCATTGAGACCATAGGTACAAATTTCGAAGGTAAATTTGATGGCAAGTTCCGTCCAATTAAAGACGGTGACCTGGTAAAGCTCTATCATAAGTATACAAACAAGTATTTGCGTGCAAGTGATGTTCGTCCTCCCAATTCGGAGCATGAATACTCGAACGAAGTTTCCTGTGATGGAAACAGAACTAACACCGCTGAAATCAATTTCGAGTGGAAAGTCAAGATCATTGGTAAGAAGGCGCACTCTGAGAACGATCTTCCTCTCCGGAAGTTAAGAGCTACTGAGTCTGTCTTCCAGCTTGTGCACAAGGGAACAAATTGTGTTTTGATGGGTCACGGCACACATCTACCAGGATGGGCATTCCACCAGAATCAGGTGCTTTGTGTGAATGATCCTACCATTGCCAATACTTTGTGGTATGTTGAATACAATAACCACCCTCTTATTGACAATGACAACGTGACATACCCAAGAGTAAACCTTCCACGTCTTCTGTTCTTCAAGAAGTTGGTAGAGTACCACCATTCGATGTGGAGAACCAATAATGGGTTTACCAAGAAACACGACTATGCATCCGTTCCTTACGCTTGGCCAATTGCTATCAGAGGAATTAACTATTTCACAAACGGCCATGGCAGTCAAAAGTTGACGGATGAAGAAGGTAGTCACATCTACTTCCTTGGAAACGTTGCAGTCTACCTCACTGGACTTCTTGTCATCTTGCTTTTCGCAGCCAAATTTGCATTCTACTTGTTTTGGCACTTAAATCCATTTGACATTCCGAATGAGCAGACATATGTGACCAAGTTCTATATAACGACGTTGCAATTTGTGTCTGGTTGGGCCCTCAATTACTTTCCTTACATGCAAATGACCCGGCAGTTGTTTGCACACCACTACTTGCCAAGTGTGTTCTTTATAGTGTTGGCCATTGCCCAATTCATGGAGTACCAGGCTACTGTGCGCCCTGCATTTGCTCGTGTAACCATGGTGGCTGTTGTTGTTGCCGCTGCCAAGTGCTTCCTCCAATTCTTCCCCTTGATCTATGGCCTGCACTGGACGGTCCAGCAGTGTCAAAATGCAAAGTGGTTCCCTACTTGGGACTTCGATTGCATGGCATACAATCACTGATATTAAGTAATTCAGCCTTGCTATACATCAAGTTCTTGTACGATAGATGCCTCCAGAGACATCCACTATGAGATCTTCACACCACTTAAGAAGCTCATCTTTCTCCCTGATCTTTGCGCAACGTTCTTTCTCTGTCTGCTCCAACTCTGCAATTAAATCTCCAATTATTTTAAGCTGTGTCTCAGGTAGCGTGCCGATTCCTGGCAACGAATCGATGATCATGCTGATTTGCCTGGATTTCAATATAATGTCAGTGGAAAGTTCATTTATGACGCCTTCAAACGACGCCTGCTGCCTTGAAGTGTTTCCGCTGGGAGTAGAATTGGCCTCACTGGCGTCCTGATCCTTTTTTCCGGGAAGCGGAGCGTTAGCTGCGATGTTGATCACAGATGTAGGGTCTGGATCCAAACTCGCTAGTTCGCTCTGAGTATTGACGTAATTAATCGTGGCATTGAACTGCGCCACGAGTTGGTCCAAGCAGACCTGGAGCTGAGTGAGTCTGTCTGCCATGTGTAATATGATCGAAAGAATGAATGGAAAAGTCCAATAGAATGGGAAAAATGATGGTTTTGAAAGTATCTAAATTGTGAGAATGGTTGGGTTCAGTTAATGAACACACCTGCAGGATACTTGTGGAAGATGTGCTTCAATATAGAGAGAGGAAGATACCATATAAATCGACAGAGAATAGGGAAATGTTGATTTGAAGGATATAGCTATTATTTTGACAGTTGTTATGCTCAGGTGATACTTTTGTCAATTCTTTTTATTCATCCATAATATGTTCTCGCCTCCTCAGTATTGGACAGCTAAGTAAGGGTCAGCTAGCACGGCACAACTTTGACAAATATTTCTTCGTGAAGGGCTTCCTGGATTTTTATCGCTCAAAATGGCAACAGTCTACAATCTATGACTTCCATCTTATTTGGCCGCATATGTCAGCAACCATTACGATTACGGTGATATGTGATTAGCCGTTATCCTCCACACAAGTCATGCGATTATCCACATTTTTACTTCCAGATAGTCGAGGAATACCCACAGAAATCTAACCCAAAAAATGACATCAAAATCCTACCAACAACACAAATCCTTCCAAAACCACTACAGAAATGCCTAGAAACCCTTGCTGCCCCTCTTCCCCGCTAACTCCCCATATTTGTCCCAAAGTTTTCACTATCTCCCAAATCAGCAGTGGCTCACGTGACGGGATCCACTACACACACCAGTTCCACATAGTATCTCTAGGTTTCCGCCTCCGTCATCAATCTACTAACACCTACTTTTTCTTTTTAGGCGCCGCCGCCTCCCTGTCTTCCACTGCTCCAGGGAAGTTTTACTGCTGCCTTCCTGTGCATGCCACTAGCTTCGTTTATCTGTCTATTCCACTTTCCTCAGTATGTCCCAGACTCCCTCTTGGCAGCCAGACAGTGATGCCAGCGCCTGTGTGCTTTGTGAAACGACATTTACACTTCTCAACCGCCGCCACCACTGCAGAAAGTGCGGTCATGTTATCTGCGCCTCTTGCTCGGCCCAGCGGATCAACTACTTCCCCAACTCCAGGGTGCTCTTACCGGATAACACGCTGGTGAGAGCCATCCCTCATGAGAACTACAGAACATGCGACGAGTGCGTTGAAGAGATCCGTATGATTCGTAGAGCGCTTTTCGAGGCGCCGATCAGCGAGTCGCTGCTGAATGCAGCTGGTGGAACTCAAGCCCATGATTCAGAAGCGACTCCTGAGTTTGAGCGCCACAGTAACAGCTCAACGACCAAATACACCTCGCGAGTGGGCTCTCTGGCGATGGACCTGACCTCCACGCTCGATCATACTACCAGCGACACTGCCAGCGACGACAACTTGTGTCCAGTTTGTGGCAGTGATTTGTTGAAGCTGTACGTGAACAACGTCAAGCTAAACGGCCGCGAGTCGAGCCACCCCGGCTATGAGGCGTTCAAAGAGGCACACATCAGCGAGTGCTTGGTCGCATACGATTTCGGTAACAACCATCTGCGCTTTGCATCTCCACCAGGTGCCTCTCCTGCCAGAAGTCGTATGTTAGTGTATAACATTCCGCCGTTCCCCAAGCCTAGCTACGAGATTATCGACGGGCCACAAGGTACTTTAATAGACACGCTTCCTCTGCAAGACCAGGTCTGCGGTCTGGTGAACTCAAGTGCAACTGTGCAGCTCGAGAAAGACGTGACCGATCTGGAATGTGTGATCTGTCTTGAGGAGCTCAATCCTGGCGATAAGGTGGGACGGCTCGAGTGTCTTTGTGTGTTCCACTACAAATGCATCAAAGATTGGTTTAATAAGAAGGGCTATGGTGAGTGCCCGGTGCACTTCTTGCATCATTAATTTGCCCCCAGCCTCTTCAGGTTCTCATTGGTTCATGGTCGGTTTGGTTAGTGTGTTAGCATGCTTCAGTTCGTGGCTAGTTTCTAGATTATTTTAATTGATTTATTTTACGCTTATGAAATACTTCGTCCGATATGTTTTCCGTACTTGTTAATTAAAGATCTTTCTATAAGCTCCAATTCCAAATTCCTATTCTCATGCTAAATTTAACGCTCCTCCCTGTCAGCATCATCTCTAGACTTCTTCTTTCCTTTTTTCTCGTGGAAATCTTTCGTCTGCTTGATGGCCTCAGCAGTTGCTCTGTCGACGTGAACATGCAAAGCATCCAACACGTCCTTGGGCGGAGCGGGGTCCTTAGGAAGTTTCTTTTGCAAAACAGCCTCGATTCTTAAGTACATCTCCAAATCGTACTGTGTTACCAAAGAAATGGATTTACCTGATCTTCCAGCACGTGCGGTACGACCGACACGGTGAATGTATGCCTTGGAGTCAGTAGGAATATCGTAGTTGATAACCACATCCACAGATGGGATATCGAGACCACGAGCAGCGACATCGGTAGCGACCAAAATGTTGGCTTTACCAGACTTGAACTTGTTCAAAGAGCCCAATCTTTGTGACTGAGATAACTGGCCATGAAGTGGAACTGCTGAGAAGCCCAAGATTCTGGCAAGCAATGCTGTTCTCTGCGAGTGTGCACAGGTTCTTGTGAAGATGATGATGGACTTGCCCATGAACTCGTTGAGGAGGTGAATCAAATATGTGTTTTTGTAGCCGTCACTCACCAACATCATCGATTGGACCAAGTTGTCTGCGGTCTGGTACTTGGAAGACACGGCGATACGAACAGGATTCTGTAACGAAGCTCTCTGCAACTTCTCGATTTTGTTGGTCATGGTGGCAGAGAAAAGGTAGGTGTTTCTCTGTCTTGGGATCACACGGAAGATCTTGTCAAGTTCGGGTCCGAAATCCAAGTCTAACAAACGGTCTGCCTCGTCCATGACCAAATACTTCAAGTTTCTCAAGTTGAACCCTTTGGTGTGCTCCAAGTGGTCGACGATTCTTCCTGGTGTGGCCACAATAATGTGAGGCTTTCTCATCAAGTCTCTGGCCTGGTCCATCATGTCCATGCCTCCAACCACACAAGAGGTTCTGAGTCCCATAGAAGATCCCAAAGCATCAAAGGTTTCCTTAATTTGGTATGCCAACTCTCTGGTGGGAGCCAAAACAAGCGCATAGTAAGGTGTCTGGTCTGTCCAGAGCGACTGCAAGATTGGAATGGCAAATGCTGCTGTTTTACCGGAACCGGTCACGGCAAGACCAATGATGTCTTTACCTTCCAAAGCATGGGGGATGGCCTCGGACTGAATCGGCGTAGGCTTGGTGAATTTCATACCCTGGATGGATTCCAAGAGCTCTGGAATTAATTTAAGCTCGCTAAACGTTTCGAACTTCTTGCTGTTGTCACTGATAGTGACTTCTTCCACATCAGGCTTAATTGAAGCTTCTTGATGCTTTGGCGAAGCCAATTTTTGCTTCAAGGCATTTTTCTTAATTTTCTCTGCGAGTGCTAGCGTGTCTGTAGCCTTGTTGTGAAGCTTGGACCGCTTTCCTGCCTGCGCTTTTATGGCCATGGTCTGATTAGTGATACTACTTTTTTTTTTGCTAAGGTTATACTTTTTTGATAATCGCCTGCATATCATGAGTCTATGGACTTCTTTCTACACGAATCAATGTCTGAACAGAGCAGATATTATGAAGTCAAAATTTCTCAAATGACTTAGAATTTACCTCATCTCTCTCACAAGCAGAACTCCTCCCCTTTATCTCTCTTGAAGAGAGGTTCTTTACCCTCCGGTCACTTAGTGGTGTACGGGTGTTCAACTTGCTAAACCGCATCGCGATGGGCTTGGAGAAGATCTTTAACTTTTCATAAAATCTGTAGTCGTCTCCACCACAACAAATTAAAATGGCTAAGAGAAGAGTTAAAAAGAGAACACATCAGCAAATTGATCCGGAAGAACTCGCGAAAATTCCAAAGTCGATGGTGCTTTCGCTCGGATCCTCGCTCAAAAACCACTCATTGGCCCAATTGGTGAAAGATTTCCGTTTTGTCATGCAACCACACACCGCCATCAACTTGAGAGAGAGAAAAGCAAACAAGTTGAAGGATTTTATTGTGATGACGGGTCCGCTCGGAGTCTCGGATATCTTTGCTTTCAAGCAGTCAGAATCGTCTGGTAACATCTCATTGCGTATAGGAAAGATGCCTAAAGGTCCCAGTTTACAGTTCAAGGTGAACTCGTACTCGTTGATGAAGGATGTCAGACGTATCTTGAAGCATCCCAAATCTGTGGGCAAGGACTCCTCTGCATTCCATCAGCCTCCATTGTTGGTGATGAACGGGTTTAACAACAAGATGAACGAGATGGAGAACCACGAAAAGTTGATGATCACCGTGTTCCAGAATCTCTTTCCCCCTATCAAGCCGCACGAAACAAAGGTCGGAACCATCAAGCGAGTTTTGTTGCTCAACAAGACCGCTAATGGAGAAATCGAGTTGAGACACTATGCCATCAACACCAAGTTGGTGGAGGAGAGCAGGAACATTAAGAAGTTGATCAACTCCCACCACAACATGAAGAAAAAGTTGCCCGTAATGACAAACCACAAGGATATCTCCGACTTGGTGTTGGATCCATACTCTGTGGGAGGTCTTACCTCAGACTCGGAGGTGGAGGACGATGCAGTTGTGGAAATCAAGAATGAACAAGCCAACTTGGTCAAGAAGCAAGAGGCAGCAGAGCCTGCATCAACAACAAGAAAGAGAGCCATCAAGCTTAGCGAGTTGGGTCCTCGTATCAACATGTCGTTGGTGAAGATCGAGGAGAGTATGGTTGGCTCTTCTAAGACCATCTACCATGCTCATGTGCACAAGTCTACAGAGGAGCAGAAGCAGTTGGAGAAGCATCATCAGGTTAAGGAGCAGCAGAAGGCAGAGAGACGTGCTAAGCAGAAGGAAAACGTGGATGCTAAGAAGGCTAAGAAGGAGGCTAAGAAGGAAGCTAAGAAGGCCAGGAAGGCTTCTCGTAAGAACGGAGAATCTGTAGAGGGAGATGACAACGATTCCGAGTTCGAGGACAGTGAAGACGAGCCTGAGATCAATCCAAGCGACTACGAGAACGACAGCGATCTTTTCAGTGACGCCAATTAAATAATTATATATTACCACCATAGCATACTACGCCTCTATGTCTTTTATGAGTGCAACTATTCTCAGCTGTAAATTGGCCATTCGGACAGAGTCCTTTAGAGCTTCTTTGAAATGTTCTTGTGATCTCCGCAATTGATATGGTACCAATCCACCAAATTGGTTGATTGGGTCTCTGTATGAAGCAACTAACTTGGTCAGCAGTATTTTGAACGATTGAGTGGACAGCGACTTGCTCAATACAGAAACCGATGATGCTGCTTTCCCGTTACGCTTTCGGAGTTGGCCTTCCGTGAATATTGAGGGGAGTGTGGTAGATTTCTCATTAAAGCCAGCGTCCAGATCATCATTCACAAACTCTGATTTTGCCAAGCTGAGGCTCTTTTCTTCTTTGAGCTTCTCTAATTTCTTTGGCTCTTCATTCTTTTCCCTTTTTCCCTTCTCCTTATTCTTCTTCTCTTCCTCCTGTCTACGAAGTAGTGCCTGCTGTGCAGCCAACCGATCCACTAATCGGTACAGATTTTCATCTTTCTCTACCACCGAACACGCAGAGTAAGGCCTCAAGTCAAATGAGTCCAACCCATGTTTTCTAGAACCATTGTAGTTCGCTCTGCTTAAATCTAGAAATCCATTGACAAAGTGCACCCTCCACAGGTCATTGGCCAATTTCTCATACTCATCGAGAAGCTCGAGAAGCTCACAAACCTTGGAGTCCGGCTCCAGGATATTCTTATCTAAAGTATCCAGGGTATTTTCTGTGGACAAAATGTATGGCTTTTTCGTGATTTCCACCTTAAAGAGCCCATCAGTGACCAGTTCAACAGACATGTTCTAGTAAGATTGGATTACTAGAGATAATAAAATGTGAAGGTTGTGGTGCGCACAGGTCTCTGTATATTTCGTGGAGAAGGTATAGTATTACAATGAATACAAATTATAATCTTCGCATGGTCGAAATTAGGAAAGGGTACAGTTTCAGAAGGTAGAACATGAAGAAGCATATTAATGAAAAACGAATTAAAAAGAATTTACTCCCAAAATGGAACAATTTTCGATCAATGCTTTACATAAAAGTGTAATATCATATTTATGAGTTCTTGCTATGAATATGTGGGGAATGCTACAATGGCCACTTCTGTGAGCTTTTAATCTCATGGCCACCCAGTTTAAGGATCTATTCTTCCAAATTTTGCTTTCCCGAATGGGCGTCAGATCACTCAGCGAATTACATCTTGTAGAGCCTTTTCAACCGATTGAACTCAGTACGTGGAAGCACCTCTCCAAACGAAACACCATCTGTCGGGGTCAGCAGAATGAGTCGAGACTCTTCTTTTGACCGCTCCTTCGATTGCATTTGCTTGCCATAGTGCCAGATGCTCCAGATCAATTCTTCTTCTCCCAATTCCCGATTGTTCTTTGACTTCCCTAAGTACACCAATTCTGCCAAATCATGTAAAATGTTTGCTGTGAGACCCCACACATCGTAGATTTTCTCGTTTGTTGTAGAGTCTTTGCGGGAGCCCAACCTGCCCCAGCTGCTCAAATCTTTCTTTCTACGCTTAGTATGGAAGCATTCTCTGTCTGAAGGTGGCGTCTGGGCCCGCTTTTCAAGCTCGTCAGCAGTATCCTCGTCCTGCGAGATTTCGGAAGCAGACAAATCGTCAAATCCACGGAGCCAGCTCACTTCTTTGTCATTCGACTGTAGAAACGTGTATGAGCGCAAATGCCACGGAATGCCGCCCCATTTCACAAGATAATGGGTTCGTTCTAATGCTTCACGTGGTAGCTCGTCAGAAGCAGGGAACAAGAAATCTTTAAGCGGACACGAGAAGATGCTTGAGCTCTCGCCAGGATTCACTCGAAGCTTTAAATTGTGCAAAAGATCACGCTCGGATACCCTGGAACTGAAGGTCATGAAGCCAATGCATGGTCTCACAGCAGAAAACGTTCTTGACAAGTAGCAAGGTAACTCTGCAATGTGATCGATGGTGAAACCGTAATTTTTCAAGAGAATATCGTTATTCTCACTAAGGCCGATCTCTTCGCTCATTTCTCGGCGTGAAACCTGCCACGGCAGCTCCAATCCAGTGTCTGCTTTTCCTCCAGGCAAGGAGATGTGACCCGGGAAGTTCCGAAGTCTTGAAGACCTTTTGGTTAGAACGACTCGTAGCTCACCGAATTGACCCAAAAAGAGAAGAATGAATACCGAGGCTCGCCGGGCCACAGGCAACCTGTTCCAGATGGACGTAGGCTGCAACTGGTAATTTTTCGGGACAAAGGCCCGGATGTTTTCTAGATAGGAATCCTCCATGATGGCCGCTTCAGCTGTGGATTTTTGATGGAAATCAAAGGTTGTACAGTGGCCACGATCACGTGAAGTCCGGGGCAGATATGTGATTGGGAACGCAGAGGTAGGATAGAAGAGGATCTTGTGGATTTTGGCAGAAAAAAATGACAGAAGACATCAATCACGAATGGTTAGGCTGAAATGTATGGAAATGCCGGGTGTTCTTAATTTGATGGCATATCCGGAGTTCATGTAATGGTATATTCTACAATGCGATTTGGTTGCGAAAATTGGCCTGGCAAGTCAAAAAACATAAAAGTAGTTCGCAAACCTTAAAATACGTCGAGAAACAAATATGAAGACAAAAATCGAGTTTCCCAAATTTAACATTCACATTGCAACATTGGTTTGTCAGGAGCTCTAGCGTATTTGAGGCCTCATTTGACTACTTCGCTAGAGAACTTACTAGGCAGGTTGTGGTAGATCTATCTTTATCAGGATTTTACAATCTTTCTCATGAAAATTCGTGCGGAAAATCTCAAAATTCGCGCTATGGTTCTTCAAAGTGCATGGATGTACGTTGCCAAATTCGAGCATCACCTTCTCTAAATTCATTCAAGTTGATATTGGAATTCTTGCGCTGCGAATTTCGAATTCGCTTATGAAGAGTTTTAAATGAAGCATTTTCGATATTCAAATTCGTGCGGAACAAGTCAAGTTTATTTTCACTTTTTTTAAATTTTTACTAAAGGTTTGAGACTCGCGCACTTCCCCTTGTAAATTTGTGCATTGGAGTTGGTATAAGTCAATTTTTAACACCAATCAATTAGAAAAGTTATAGACCAGCTACAATGAAGGCTCGTTGCAAAGAGCATTGCAGAAGGGTCCAGTAATGAGTTGGAACCTTGGGCCCGAAGAAAATCCTCTGAGTACAAGTCTGGATCCTTCTTCTTAGTCCGTTTTGTTCCGCTTAAATGATAATGATAGAGTGTAAAAGCCCTGCTAGGAAGACTTCACACAAAAAAATGCGAATTACCAATCTTTCTTGGTACGAATTTATAAAAGTAAAAACAATTTTGAATTCATCAAACCGCCAAACTTGAAATTTTCCGCACGCATTTTTTTTTCTGGAACACTGTATTTACCCAGACGGAGATATGCAGTATCTACATGCAACATGCACAAATTTGCGCGACAGTGATCCCCCACAACAAGATCATTTAGTGCGCATCTACATGCGCATTACTTTCCCGAGCCGTATATGCATATAAGATGGGCAGACAGCACCGTAAACTTAATCTCTTACAAGTCTTCGTAGAATCGAAGTTTTACTATTATCTATGAGAATTATTGAATTGTATTCCTGAGGATATGCACGCATTCGAAAAGTCCGATTAATAATTGCAAAGCAGCGAAGCATCTCTATTAGAACGGCATTATGAAGCATAAAGTAAAATATCTGAATGACCACTAAACCGGGATTTCATGTGTTCTTGGTGTTGTTGCGAACGAGAGGAAGGCGGAAAGCGAAGACTTTGATTGAAAAAGAAATTTGGTACTTTTTTCATATCATCAGAATTATTACAATCAGGTTGCGAATGGAATAGCGACCATAGCGATTAAAGAAATACCAACCTTTACAGCACCGTTAAAAGAAATGAAGATAGCTTGGGTAGCGGGACAAATAGTATCAGAGGTGACAGTAATCAAACTTGACTGACTGCTTACGGTCAGACCCTTAACAGCTAGAGCAGAAGTGGTGATAACAGTAGTGTAGACAACGGTGACAGTGGGAGCAGTGGAAGTACTAGCAGTGGTGTAGACGGTAGTCACGTCCCTGAAAGTCTCTGTGGTTGGACGCCAGGTGGCAGGGACAGTGGTCTTGTGACCCTTGCGCTCCTTGCACGAGATGACAGTGATGATAATAGAGGATAGTTTGGTGACAGTCACGGTAAATTGACCTCCAGTGAAGCCGGTAGTAGCACCGTAAAAGGTAAAGGAAGAAGATGCATCTGGGTCGTCAACAGCGAAGGTCGTAGAGACCACATCGGTGCCCGTCAAGAGCCTTAATTTATGTAAAGAATTCAGACTGCTCGTCTCTCTTGTCCAAGAACTGGGCATTGAATCTTTTTCTGAGAGCAGCAGTGGAGTTGAAGGCTGGGTCCTACTCGACGTGATTGTAAAGAGAGGAGCACAGGTCTTGTTCCAGAGAAGTCTAGCTGGAACAGCGATTATTCTACCGGTATTTGAAATGTCGTTGAAGTATCTTTGACCAATAGTGATGTAGAAGGTGTCACCAAATAGTTGTTAGCACGGCTGAATCTGAAGTTGACTGGCAAGGCAGAAGGAAAGAGGAATAAGGAAGGCACAGAAACCACTGTCCAAGTCCACAACGGATCCCTGGATACCATTGACACGACAGGCGAAGTTTCAAACCATACAAGAGCCAGCCACATAGGTGACGGCCAATACAGAAAATGACTCCATGGCTTGGAATGAGCGAGTGGGAAAGTCGCAAAGGATCTGCTCGATCAGGACAAAAAAAAATGTGGCATATTGCAGGAGGTGGCGACTCCTTATTTCGGGAATCAAGTGACAGGGCCAGACGGTTCCTTATATCGTGAAACGTATCTTCATAGGCGAACGGTTCGTTTTTCTTGTGACCAGTTGATATTCACAATAGACTACGCGCTCGCTTTATATACAGGGGTGATTACTAAAATGGACATATTGAGTATATGTGCACTGGCTCAAAACATTGCTACTGTAAGGGGTTACCTATATCTACTAATTGGGAAATTCCTTTTCCGAGAGTTCAAGTGCCATATTCAGGCAAGCATGGATTCACACAAGCAAAAATAAGTGTAAAAACCTCTTCGCCATTCTATGTTTTTTTGGAAGAGCGAACGTGATAATTATCAGTTTCAGAAATCTCTCAGCGTTAATCTCTGTTTAGAACTTGTATCAAGAATTGATTTGACATTCCGTCCCCCAATTTGAAAATTGCCCGCAGCATATTTTCAGTAGCGATATGCATGCTGATCAAAGTTGCATATCCGCGAAAATCATCTCATTTTTATCTTTAAGCTAAATGTTGGATTAGGAAGGTCGCGGCCAGAAGTTTTCTCAATTTGAATTGAACTTCCACTATTAATAACTTTTTCAGTTTATTGTGTAGTATTGACACGTATAGTCTACCGTGTGTAAAAAAATATAAACCAACTGAATTTGTTCATGCAAGTATCATCTATCCAAACGAGGACAGCGTAAATCAGTGGCGATTATATGTATATATAAATTGTATTTCAAATTCACTATATCTCTCAATAAAATTTTCGTAACTTTAATCTAAATATACATGAGCATGAATTTGCAAGTCATCCTCCGATCTTCTGCATGAGACAGACGAAATAATCACACCACTTCAAAATTCTTCATTGTAAAGATTTTGGATTCCACATCAATATGAGGTAAAAGTGTCAATCCATTGAGTAGTTCGTTCCCAAAAAAGAAATTGATCGAAGACTAGAATTCTGCTGAAAAGTCTGGATGGTGATTTAGATTTTCCATATGGTAGATACTTTTACGATCGTTTCCTTGATGTAACGGGAATCAAACCTTTCAAGGATCGTTTTGTCATTAGATGAGCTCACCTATGGACAGGATTCGGGATTCTATTGAGGGTGACAGAAGGCTGGCTAATAGTTAAATCTGGTTGTTTTCGCGTTTGAGAGAGGTACGAGACGCATGAAAATCTCATTTTTTCCATTTACGGGTGCGTATTCGTACCGTTCCTCCTCTTGGCTTGTGCATGATGGATACCAACTCGCGATTAGTTTACCAAATGAAGATTAAGATAATGTTTGCATACACGTGCAACAAAGATGGGATTCAAAGCTGAACTGTTACTCCATATGAACAAAGATCCTTGCCCGAAATCCGTTCCAAATGCTATAAGTACCCTTGAATATTTCCAAGAGTTTTCGTATTCGGCTAATTCGCAAAATTTGAAGTTATAATAATTTAGCATGCATATGATTCTATTGATCTATGTTTCATTAAGTTTTTTGGTCTCTTATACTCTTGGAAACACTCTATCTGGGTGCTCTGTTCCGACTCGTGGTACTCAAGGGTATACAGTTGACTTTTTACTGAATATTCCTTACGTCCCAGTTGACAATTTTACAGGTGCGACTTTTAGTGAAGGTTGGTCTGCTTATAAGTACGGTTTTTATTTATCCGAATTGCAGACCTTTTCATACTATCCATCTTATTACACGGCGTATGGTATCATCGATTACAGTATCAACAAAGAAATTAAAGCAGGAGACACAGGCAGTATTTATGGAAAAGAGATTGATTTGTGGCATTTTGCTTTACGCTTGACTGGATACTTCTATCCAGAGAAAGATGGCGAGTATACTTTTAGTTTTGGCAAAATAGATGATGCTGCAATAGTTCAGTTGGGTGATGGATTTGCATTTGGTTGCTGTTTAAACGAGACCGATGTTGTTTCTACAAACTTTCTGCTATTTACTTGGGGAAATAACGGGAATTGGTCGACATATAGCGGTATTCTGAGTGATACTTATTACCTTGAGGCACAATATGCATATCCTATAAAAATTCTATACTATAACCAGGCAGAAACAGGAGTCTATTTCAATTTTGGTATTCTCGATCCTAACAACAACGATGTTAGTGATAGAATATACCAGAGGAATGCAACTGAATATGAATATTGTCCAGAACCCGATAACAGTTCTTCTGTCAGTTCTAGTGAGACATCCGATAGTTCCAGCGTGACTTTGGATAGTTCTAGTGTTACCTCCGACAGTTCTAGTGCTACTTCTGATAGTTCTAGTGTTACGTTTGTCAGTTCTAGTGAGACTTCCAACAGCTCTAGCGAGACATCCGACAAGTCTAGTGAGACTTCTGTTAATTCTAGTGAGACTTCTGTCAGTTCTAGTGAGACTTCCGACAATTCTAGTGAGACTTCTGTCAGTTCTAGTGAGACTTCTGTCAGTTCTAGTGAGACATCCGATAGTTCCAGCGTGACTTTGGATAGTTCTAGTGTTACCTCCGACAGTTCTAGTGCTACTTCTGATAGTTCTAGTGTTACGTTTGTCAGTTCTAGTGAGACTTCCAACAGCTCTAGCGAGACATCCGACAAGTCTAGTGAGACTTCTGTTAATTCTAGTGAGACTTCTGTCAGTTCTAGTGAGACTTCCGACAATTCTAGTGAGACTTCTGTCAGTTCTAGTGAGACTTCTGTCAGTTCTAGTGAGACATCCGATAGTTCCAGCGTGACTTTGGATAGTTCTAGTGTTACCTCCGACAGTTCTAGTGCTACTTCTGATAGTTCTAGTGTTACGTTTGTCAGTTCTAGTGAGACTTCCAACAGTTCTAGTGAGACTTCCGTCAGTTCTAGTGAGACTTCTGTCAGTTCTAGTGAGACTTCTGTCAGTTCTAGTGAGACTTCTGTCAGTTCTAGTGAGATTTCTGTCAGTTCTAGTGATACTTCTGAGAGTTCTAGTGAGACTTCTAAGAACTCTACTATGACTGAGCCGCTGTCAGTGATTGAGACGCCAGAGTCGACGCTCACGACTACGGTTCCATGGACTGGCACATTCACTCTGACATACACCACGTTGACCACTGTGACATCTGACAGCTCAACTAAGACTGACTGGTTGGTTGTTATTGAGACGCCAGAGTCGACGCTCACTACTACGGTTCCATGGACTGGCACATTCACTCTGACATACACCACGTTGACCACTGTGACATCTGACAGCTCAACTAAGACTGACTGGTTGGTTGTTATTGAGACGCCCGAGTCGACGCTCACTACTACGGTTCCATGGACTGGCACATTCACTCTGACATACACCACGTTGACCACTGTGACATCTGACAGCTCAACCGAGACTGACTGGTTGGTTGTTATTGAGACGCCAGAGTCGACGCTCACTACTACGGTTCCATGGACTGGCACGTTCACTCTGACATACACCACGTTGACCACTGTGACATCTGGCAGTTCAACCGAGACTGACTGGTTGGTTGTAATTGAGACGCCCGAGTCGACGCTCACCACTACTATACCGTGGACCGGCACGTTCACTCTGACATACACCACGTTGACCACTGTGACATCTGACAGTTCAACCGAGACTGACTGGTTGGTTGTAATTGAGACGCCCGAGTCGACGCTCACCACCACCATTCCATGGACTGGCACGTTCACTACCACCGTAACATGTCCAGTGACCATTACTTCAGGATCATTGACTTACACTACTAGTGTTGTGACTGTGGTAATACCTTGTGGTCTGTCCACCACTAATGTGTTATGGACGGGATCGGTCACCACGACCGTGACATTTCCTGTCACTATTACTTCAGGAGGGCTGACCTACACTTCTACTGTTGTCACAGTGGGTATACCGAAATCGACGAGCATTACCGTGAATTCTGGCACCTCAATTGGCTCTGGCTCTACCATCAGTTCCAATCAGTATTACACCTTAAAACTGTCGTATGAAGCTTCAGGTACTAAGAACTCGATACATTTAGCAATTATCGGAATTTTCTGTGCCTATTTTATTTAATGTCCGAGAAATTGCATTTTGGGATTTTCTTGTGATTTCAAGTTGTACTGCCTGTTGACCGGGCAGTTAGACTCCTTTATCAAAGCATTTGTTATGAAATTTACATCTCTCCTGTCAATTTATAAATTGTAGAATACTTACTGTAATGGGCTAACCTATATTTGCTAATTGGGGAACTCCTTTCCCTAGAGTGCATTCGTCTGAAATCTTGTGGGTATGGATATACACAGGCTTATTCACAATTAGAGTTACGAAGAATTCATTAAGAGATAGTCAGCACGTTTCTTTTAAATTTTTTATGACTTACCATCTTCATTTTAAGATTTATTACATTCGAAACGATGGAACTTGCATGATCACCTTCTGTTGGTCCAAACCATGTCTCGTGGATCAAGTTAATATGCCTATCTTATTCTTCATACTGTCAAATGTATTCCACTGAAAATATGTTGATCAGCGACGAGAAGACAAGTCACTGGAAATTTTGGAGAATTGGGAAAGTTTGATTACATTTATGTGGGTGTCGGGCACGCGACAATCGTAATCTAACATTATGTATTGATGCTGAGAATCTGAGAGGTACTCATGTATAAGGGTACATCAGAGCAGTATAGGTAAAATGCGTGTAGGCATTTTACATACATGCAGATAACCATATGGAATTAGGCCGATATCACATTAGGAGTAACAGGGGCATTAGGATGTCTCTTATCAGTTGACGACTCAGGGTTGAAACGACTTGCGGATGTGGTTTCCCAATAGTGATGTGTTCCCACGACTATCTCCCAATAGAGATGTGTTCCAACGGCTAATTCCCGATATGGATATTGCTCTCAATAGATAAGTGAGAGCCAGTCCATTGATGATCTCATTTAGGGAAAACTATTTAAGGACATAGGTTTGTCCAGCAGTTGGGAAGGACAAGAAGAATTTGAAGAGTGATACATACGTATAACGAACAGACTCGAATATATACCTACAAGTTAAAAAATCTACAGGGACATGAATCGACTTAACAGCTACTGCATAAACTTGAATCGTGTCGTGCACTTCAAAATTCATCAATATGCATATTGATTCTGAGAGTCTAAGATGTACTGATGTATGCGAGTGCATCTATGCGGAATAATAGAATGCCGTACAGGTATTTTAGATCTGTAGAATAACAAAGTCAAACGAAGCCAAGACCACGTTAGAGGAATGTTGGCCGTAAGGGTGAACTAGAAACAATGAATTGCATTATGCCACTCTCCGGTAATCTATTATCTTTGTGATAAGGGGTCAAATACCCTTGACATCGAATTTCCCAATAGATACGTCAAGCCTTGTTCATTGATGATTACAATAGTGGAAAAACTATTTGAGGACCTAGGTCTGCCCTTTATTCGGTAAATGGTCAAAGAAGAGGAAATTAACACATGCGTATCACAAACAGAATCAAATATACACCTGACAAGATAAACGATCTACATGGACATAAATGGAAGTAACAGCCACTGCATGAACTCGAATTGTGAGCCTCCAAATTCAACAGGAACACAGAGATAGGGTTGAAAAGGATCTTATGAATTTTTGGCACAAGAAAACAACAGATATATCAATTACGAATGGTTTAGGCTGATATTTTTGGAAGTGCCGGTTGTCCTTAATTTGATGGCATATGTGGAGATTATGCATAGGTATATTCCGAACTGCGATATGGTTGCAAAATGGCACAGGAAGTCCGTAAATATAAAAGTCGTTTGCGAACTTTGAAATATGGAGAAGAACTAAAAGGAAGTCAAAATTCGAATTTCCCAAATTTAACATTCACATTGCAATATATGGAGCACCAGGAGCTCTAGCGTATCTGAGACCTTAATTTACTACTTCGTCAGAGAACTTTAAAGGCAGATTGTGGTAGATATATTTCCATCAGGTTTGCAATCTTTCTCATGAAAATTTGCGCGGAAAATCTCGAAATTCGCACTTCAGTTTTTTTTAAGTGAGGGGATGTATTTTGTCGAATTCGTCTAACGATAATTGAAAATACTTACATCGCTATCTCTATATACATTCAAGTTGATCCTGGAATTTGTGCGCCGCAAAGTTCAAATTCGCGCTTTGATTAATTCAAAATTAGTTTCACACTTCTTTAAATTTGCACTGAAAGTTCGCAACTCGTGCACTTCCCTTTGTGAATTCGTGCCTGGTGGTATTGGAATTCGTAGAAGTCAACTTTGTTTACACCAAACAATTGGAAAAGCTATAGACCAGCTACAATAAAAAATCGTCGTGCGAAAGAGCATCGCAGACGGACCTACAAGGAGCTGAAACCTTGGGCCCGAAGAGAATCCTCTGAGTACAGGTCAGGACCCTTCTTCTTAATCCGTTTTCTTCGGCTTAAATGATAATTGTTGAATTTTGAGGCTCACTACATGGTTCAAGCCCACAGTAGCTGCTAATATTCACATTGTAATCAATCGTTTACCCTGTAGGTATATTAGCAGCTACTGCAGGGCTTGAATCATGTGGTGAGCCTCAAAACACTCGGTTTACATGCAGGTAACAATAGCTCCTAAAATAAACCTACATACCTGGCTACCAAAATTGCATAAGCGAAGAAATTATCTCATTTGAAGATTCGAGAATTGTATTTGCATACTGTTGGATTGTAAATGCCGCCGCCAGACGAGTATAATTTGAATTAAACTTTCCCAATTTTTCAATTTCTCTGGTGGCTTGTGCAGGATTATCTAGTAAGTCGAAGGTGCGTAAAATATAGACATGTTTTTTCCAACAGTAAATGCTCATGCAAGTATTATCTATCCAAACAGAGGACAACCCAAGCCAGTGATGATTATAAATATAAATTTAATGGAAAATCCTTTTTATCTCGCAATAAAATTTCAGCAACCTTAATCCAATTAAGCATGTGCATGTGTATGAATCTGCAACCCACCCTTCGATCTTCTGCAGGAGATAGACGTTGGAATCACGCCACTTCAAAAATTCTTGTTTGTAAAGATTTTGGATTTCCACATCAATTTGGAATTAAAGCATTCAATCCATTAAGATATTCGTTTCCAAAAATGAAATTGATGAGAAACTAGGATTTCTGCAGAAAAGTTTGGTTGGTGATTCAGATTTTCCATGTGGATTGATACTTTTGCAATGTTTTCTTTGAAAGTATGGTCATTAATCCATTCCAGAATCGTTTTGTCTTAAGGTGAGCTGATTCTATGGACAGGATTCGGGCTTCTATTCAGGGGAACAGAAGGTCGGCTAATATTTAAATCTGGTTGCGTTCGCGTTCGAGAGGTACGAGACGCACGGAAGTTCCATCTTTTCCGTTTATGGTGTGTATTCGCACCTTACCTCCTCTTGGTTTGTCCATGAGGAATAGCAACCCGCGATTAATTTACCAAATAAAGATTCAGATAATTATTGCATATAAGTGCAACATACATGGGATTCGACGCTGAGCTGCTATTCCACATGAACAAAGATCTTTTCCAGAGGTCTGCCCCAAATGATATGTGTACCCCTTAATAAATGCTATTAGAACCCCTTAATAATTCCAAGAGTTTACATATTTCGACTTATCCGCAAAATTTGCAATTATAATAATTTAGTATGCATATGATTCGATTGATCTATGTTTCATTACGTTTTTTGGTCTCTTATACTCTTGGAAACACTCTATCTGGGTGCTCTGTTCCGACTCGTGGTACTCAAGGGTATACAGTTGAATTTTTACTGGATATACCTTACGTGCCAGTTGACAATTTTACAGGTGAGACTTTTAGTGAAGGTTGGTCTGCTTATAAGTACAGTTTTTATTTAACCGAATTGCAGACCTTCTCATACTATCCATCTTATTACACGGCGTATGGTATTACCGATTACAGTATCAACAAAGAAATTAAGGCTTACGAGACAGGCAGTATCTACGAAAAAGAGATTGATTTGTGGCATTTTGCTTTACGCTTGACTGGATACTTCTACCCAGAGAAAGATGGCGAGTATACTTTTAGTTTTGGCAAAATAGATGATGCTGCAATAGTTCAGTTGGGTGATGGATTTGCATTCGATTGCTGTTCAAACGAGACCGATGTTGTTTCTACAAACTTTCTGCTATTTACTTGGGGAAATAACGGGAATTGGACGACATATAGCGGTATTCTGAATGCTTCTTATTACCTTGAGGCACAATATGCATATCCTATAAAAATTCTATACTATAACCAGGCAGAAACAGGAGTATATTTCAATTTCGTTATTCTCGATCCTAGCAACAACGATGTTAGTGATAGAATATACCTGAGGAATGCAACTGAATATGAATATTGTCCAGAACCCGATAGCAGTTCTTCTGTTAGTTCTAGCGAGACTTCCGTCAGTTCTAGCGAGGTTTCTATCAGTTCTAGCGAGACGTCTGTCAGTTCTAGCGAGACTTCCAATAGTTCTAGCGAGACTTCCAATAGTTCTAGCGAGACTCCCGTCAGTTCTAGCGAGACTTCTGTCAGTTCTAGTGAGATTTACGTCAGTTCTAGCGAGACTTCTAACAGTTCTAGTGAGATTTCTGTCAGGTCTAGCGAGATTTCCGACAGTTCTAGCGGGATTTCCGACATTTCTAGTGAGACATCCGATAGTTCTATTGAGGCTTCTGATAGTTCCAGCGAGACTTCTATCAGTTCTAGTGAGATTTCTGTCAGTTCTAGCGTGATTTCCGACAGTTCTAGTGAGATTTTCGTCAGTTCTAGTGAGGCATCCGTCAGTTCTAGTGAGACTTCTGTCAGTTCTAGTGAGATTTACGTCAGTTCTAACGAGACTTCTGTCAGTTCTAGCGTGATCTCTGTCAGTTCTAGTGAGACTTCTTTTAGTTCTAGTGATGCTTCCGTCAGTTCTAGTGAGATTTCCGACAGTTCGAGTGAGACATCCAATAGTTCTAGTGCGACTTTATCTGGGTGCCCTGTTCCGACTCGTGGTACTCAAGGGTATACAGTTGACTTTTTACTGGATATACCTTACGTGCCAGTTGACAATTTTACAGGTGAGACTTTTAGTGAAGGTTGGTCTGCTTATAAGTACAGTTTTTATTTAACCGAATTGCAGACCTTCTCATACTATCCATCTTATTACACGGCGTATGGTATTACCGATTACAGTATCAACAAAGAAATTAAGGCTTACGAGACAGGCAGTATCTACGAAAAAGAGATTGATTTGTGGCATTTTGCTTTACGCTTGACTGGATACTTCTACCCAGAGAAAGATGGCGAGTATACTTTTAGTTTTGGCAAAATAGATGATGCTGCAATAGTTCAGTTGGGTGATGGATTTGCATTCGATTGCTGTTCAAACGAGACCGATGTTGTTTCTACAAACTTTCTGCTATTTACTTGGGGAAATAACGGGAATTGGACGACATATAGCGGTATTCTAAGTGCTACTTATTACCTTGAGGCACAATATGCATATCCTATAAAAATTCTATACTATAACCAGGCAGAAACAGGAGTATATTTCAATTTCGTTATTCTCGATCCTAACAACAACGATGTTAGTGATAGAATATACCTGAGGAATGCAACTGAATATGAATATTGTCCGGAACCCGATAGCAGTTCTTCTGTTAGTTCTAGCGAGACGTCTGTCAGTTCTAGCGAGACTTCTGTCAGTTCTAGCGAGAC
>JAJLRN010000052.1:0-72701 GCA_030567015.1 Sungouiella sharkensis | reverse complement strand
GTTGTAGTCCATGAGGTTGTGTACGTAGTTAATCCACTAACTGTGGTAGATGGGAACTGAGAAGTAGTAGTTGTCAACGAACCGGATTTATCGGTTGTAATAATGACTACTCCAGAGTCAGTCTGAGTTACGCCGTTGGAGTTAGTGGTAGTCCATGAGGTTGTGTACGTAGTTAATCCACTAATTGTGGTAGATGGGAACTGAGAAGCAGCAGTTGTAACAACATACGTAGAGTATCCGCTTGTTATGGTAGTGAGACCGGCAACAGTACCTGTAGCAGTCGATGTTGAAAGCGGAGCGGCAGTTGTTACAACATACGTAGAAGATCCGCTTGTTATAGTGGTGAGACCGGCAACAGGACCAGTAGCAGTCGAGGTTGAAAGCGTGATAGGAGCGGCAGTTGTAACAACATACGTAGAGGATCCGCTTGTGATGGTGGTGAGACCGGTGGATGGACCAGTAACGGTAGAAGTGGAGAGAGGAGTCTCGACTACAACCAACCAGTCAGTCTCGTCAGCACTGCCAGTAGTCACGGTGGTCAATGTCGTTAACGTCAGAGTGAAATTACCTGTCCATGGAACAGTGGTG
Organism: Sungouiella sharkensis; assembly: GCA_030567015.1. Taxonomy (NCBI): domain Eukaryota; kingdom Fungi; phylum Ascomycota; class Pichiomycetes; order Serinales; family Metschnikowiaceae; genus Sungouiella; species Sungouiella sharkensis. The sequence continues at coordinate 72,113 of JAJLRN010000052.1, read as the reverse complement.
TAGAGCGTCGACATCGGTGTTTCCACAATTACAATAGTAGTAGTGTAGATGAACTCTCCAAAATCAATGGTCAGCGGAGTAGTCACTGTGGTGGTGTACGATCCAGTCCATGCCACAGTAGTAGTGTCAAACTCTTGGGCAGTGGTCACAACATACGTGGTGGATCCGCTGGTGACAGTGTTGATACCAGTGAATGGACCACTCACGGTGGAGGTGGAAAGCGTGACAGAAGCGGAAGTGGTGATAACATACGTGGTGGATTCGCTGATGACGGTGGTAAGACCGGCGTATGGACCAGTAACGGTCGAAGTGGAAAGCGTGTCAGAAGTGGCAGTGGTCACAACATAGGTGGTGGATCCGCTGGCGACGGTGGTGATACCGGTGACTGGACCAGTCACGGTCGAGGTGGAGAAAGGAATTTCCACAGTCACAACACTAGAAGTATAGGTCAGCGATCCTGAGGTAATGGTCACTGGACCTGTCACGGTTGTGGTGAACGATCCCGTCCACGGCACAGTGGTGGAGGAGTACGACGACTCCGGTGTTTCCACATACACATAAGTTGTAGCGTAGGTGGTCGAATTTATAACAACAAGCCCAGGACCAGTCACTGTGGTGGTGTACGATCCAGGCCATGGTACAGTAGTGGTGTCAAACTCTTGGGCAGTGGTCACAACATACGTGGTGGATCCGCTGGTGACGGTGGTGATACCGGCGGATGGACCAGTCACGGTAGAGGTGGAGAGAGGAGTCTCCACAATCACTGCAGTAGTAGTGTAGGTTAGCGATCCCAATGTTACAGTCATCGTAGTTATCACTGTTGTGGTGAAAGATTTAGTCCATTCCAGTGTAATGGTTGAGGCAGCTATAGGAGTTTCGATCACAACCAACCAGTCTAGCTCAGTTGAACTGTTAGAAGTTACGGTAGTGAACGTGGTGTAAGTCAGATCGAACGTGCCGGTCCATGCAATGGTGGTGGTAAGCGTCGATTGTGGCGGGATCTCAATCACAACCGTTGGCCCTGTGGTGTACGTCAGAGTGAACGTCCCTGTCCATGGAATGGTGATGGTGGTCGTGGTGGTGGTGGTGGTTACCGTCTGCATTGGACAATATTGCGAGTTGAAGGCTTTCTTTTGGTAGATATTTGTACTCACGTCCGTGTTGTTAGGATCTAGGATTTTGAAATTGAATGACAGTAGGTACGCTTCGTCGTAGTAGATAATTCTTATAGGATATGCATAACCCGCTTTAAGGGAGAAATAAATACTTGCATTGCCTTGATATGGAGCCTGATTGATCCAGTTTCTGTATTTTCCCCAAATGATTAGCTGATACAGCGTGGAAACAACCGTTTGAGTGTCATCTGTACAGCAATCGAATGCGAATCCATCACCCAATTGAAGCATTGCAGCTTCATCGACGCGTCCGAATGCAAAAGTGTAGTCACCATTTACTTTTGGATAAAAGTATCCCGTGAAGCGTAAAGCAAAATAAGCCGCGTTAAAATAATGTCCGAAAAGAGTATAATACGTGGAATAATAGTTGAGCCAATTGACATTGGTGATTCCAGTCACCGTGTAAGAAGCTGCATTGCCTGCTAATGTCTGCACGTAGTTCTCGAGACATTCTTTAAGTGCAGGAGCTTTTGTGTTATCGCCGTAGTATGTATCATAAGAAGAACATTTATAGAATACCACATTCAGTAAAAATTCAACTTTATACCCTTGAATACCACGAGTGGGAACAGAGCACCCAGATAGAGTAGGAGTTTCAATCACAACCAACGACTCAGTTGAAGTATAACTATGAGAAGTCACAGTGGTCACCGTGGTGTACGTCAGAGTGAACGATTCAGTCCATGCCACAGTAGTGGTTAACGGTCCAGCAGGACAATATTGCAAGTCGCTGCCTTCTTTTTGGAAGATTTTTGTACTCACGTCGTTGTTGTTGGGATCTAGGATTTTGAAATTGAATGACAGTAGGTACGCTTCGTCGTAGTAGATAATTCTTATAGGATATGCATAACCCGCTTTAAGGTAGACAGAAGTACTGTTATTGCCGGGATATGGTCTGTTATTATATTTGTTTACGTATTTTCCCCAAATGATTAGCTGATACAGCGTGGAAACAACCGTTTGAGTGTCATCTGTACAGCAATCGAATGCGAATCCATCACCCAATTGAAGCATTGCAGCTTCATCGACGAGGCTGAATGCAAAAGTGTAGTCACCATCTATTTCTGGATAGAAGTATCCCGTGAAGCGTAAAGCAAAATAAGCCGCGTTAAAATAATGTCCGAAAAGAGTATAATACGTGGAATAATAGTTGAGCCAATTGACATTGGTGATTCCAGTCACCGTGTAAGAAGCTGCATTGCCTGCTAATGTCTGCACGTAGTTCTCGAGACACTTTTTAAGTGCAGGAGCTTTTGTGTCATCGCCGTAGTATGTATCATAAGAAGAACATTTATAGAATACCACATTCAGTAAAAATTCAACTTTATACCCTCCAGTACCAAGAGTGGGAACAGAGCACCCAGCTATAGTGTCTCCAAGAGCGTAGGAAACTAAAAGACTTAACAGGACGCTGATTAATAGAATCAGTTGCATGCTGAAATTATGATATCTTCAAGTTTAGCAGATTAGTCGATTATAAAAACTCTTGCAAATATAAATGAAGAAGTAATTAAGCGATGAATCCCCTGTTTGTTGCACATGTTCGCAATAATAATTTTAATCTCCATTTGGTAACCTTTTCCAGATGTGATGTACTAACATTAGCGTAATTGTTTCAGTTACCCTTACCAATTGGAATTAAAAGTTCCGTGAGACTAACAGTTAATTGTTTTCGTTATCCCGAATTATGTATTGTTTTCATGCAGCAGATGTACTTCTTGTTCTTGCATGGTAGTCACACAATTCAATCGCGCATAGAATTGGGCTAAGCGCATTTTCTGCAGGACATGATCATTCGCCTACAAATTTCCGAAACTGACTCAAGTATCAATACAGATACAGTAGTGCAATCAATTAACAAAACTGAAGCTTGGTCCACGCAAGTGCAGTGCTTATTTACTGTGAACTGGAATAAAAAAATAAAAAGATTTTTTCTCCTTTTCGCTGATGGGGCCACCTGTGGCATGAGACAGTTAAACATTCAATATTTAGGAAACAGAAATGCTTATTCAACTGACGGAAATTTTAGTTCCAATTTAGTAAGATTAAGTGAAACGATTTAGCTAATACTAGTACATCACATCTCGAAAAGGTTACCAAATGGAGATTAAAATTATTATTGCGAACATGTGCAACAAACAGGGGATTCATTGCTTAACTGATATTCTCACGGAAATTTCAGTTCCAACTGGTAAGGGTTACTGAAACAATTACGCTGAGTTAGTACATCACATCTCGAAAAGGTTACCAAATGAAGATTAAAATAATTGCAAGTAAGTGCAACATACATGGTCAACAAACCTTGAAGATATCATATCCTCAGCATGCAAATGAATCAAATGATCAGTATTCTATCATGTTTTAGATTTTTATCACGCTCTTAGGGATACTATTGTTAGGTAATCTATTTCCGTACGTGGTATTTAAGCATAAACTGTTAAAAATTTACTGTACATACCCTGCTTTGCATTTTTATTTATGACGAATCTTCCGCTGCTCTTCGTTATAATCTTTTCTTGACCGAAATATAGATCTTGGTAAGCTAACCATCTTATAACACGGTATAGAGAGTCGGTGAATACAATATCAGCTGACAAATTGTCTACCGAAGAGAACACAGTATTTTAAAAAACTTTTACGAGACCTATTTTACTTTCCGCTTGACCGGATACTTCTAACCCAGATATAGATGGCGACTATACTTTTGGTTTCGGCAATATAGATGATGCTAGTTGGGCGATGGAGTTATATTTGATTGTTGTTTGAAAGAGACCGAGAATATTTCCCTCTATTTCAGCTTGTTGCATGGGGAAATATTCAAGACTTTACAAAGCAAAGCATTATTTTGAATGATAATTACTGCTTACAGCGGGAAATGCATATCATATCCTACAAAATTATTTACTACTAGAGGGCAACGTTAGGAATGTATTTCAATTTCGGTATCCTCAATCCTAACGACAACTACGTCAGTACAAATATTTACCAGATGGATGTAGCAAACTCATAATATTGCCCAGTAATCAATGTTGCTACTATTATACCGTCCACGATATCATTCATTCCTACCGTGACAAGTCCAGTGACCGTTACTTCAAGAGAGCTGACCTACACTTCTACTGTTATGGCAGTGGAGATTCCTAGTAGACTCTTCATCACCACTGTCCGTGGACGGGATCGTTCACCACCATGGTAACAGGTCCAGTGACCGTTACTTCAGAAGGGCCGACCTACACTTCTATTGTTGTGACTGTGGGGATACTAAAGTCGACGCGCATTACGGTGACTTCTGGCAGCTCAATTGGTTCTAGTTCTGGTTTCAGTTATGGTTCTGGTTCTTCTGGCTCTACCATCAGTTCCAACCATTATTACTCCATCAACCTGTCGTACGAAGCTTCAGGTACTAAGAACTCAATACATTTGGTAATTTTCACAATGTTTTGCTATTCTATTTGAGTATTCGATAAAATTGTATCTTCAGGACTATATTTATGGAATCAAGTAACACGCTGGCTGTTGGCCGGGCAGTTACATTAATTTTTCGAAGTGTTTATTATGGAATTTACATCTTTGCTTTTTTCGATTTGTAAATTGTAGGACGCCTGGTGCAAGGAAGCATCCGCCCGACTCATAATCCATCTTTGCCACTGCTTGAATGTGTAAAGGATCTTGAAATCATACATTATTAGCAAGTTTTCGTTTGACGATGGTGTGCTAATCTCAGGCTTGTATGTCCTCTTAACTTCAATCATTAGCTCAATGGACATGATAGTTAGATCGATAAGAAATACGGTCTCAGTGTGCTCAACAGGAAATACTCATATTGATTGGTCCTTCAGAGTGTGTCTTCATTATTGGTAATACAGTACAAGATGAAGGAAGACCTTCGTTGCAAACTTGACGAAGTAATGCGGATGTATGCCTTGAGAAAAGGGGGTTCTACTCCAGATTTCTTCAACTTTGTACATGTGTAACTTAGTGAGCTAGTTTTGTGGTGAAATTTTCTTCTTCTCCCTCTGGATGATTGTAACTCTGGAGGCGAAAAATACTTAGTGATCGACATAAACGAAGCAGAAAAGATGATGGTCAAGATCCTGATAAGCAGTTTCAGCGATGATGCTCCTAGCCACATGGTATAAGGAACTTACTCAAGCAGTTGTCCATCAATGGTGTCCTTAAGAATCATTGGATTTTTATATGGCTAGCCTATCTCGTTTTACAGATACTTGATACTACAGTGCTATTGATGAGCACAAAGCCGAGTCATGTCGCATCCATCATAAAACGCCAACTCTATATTTATCACGTACAGACTTGAAGGATAGAAGACACGAATATCTTATTTCCATTATGCAATGCTCGAATTCGGATTGCCTCAAATTATTAGGGAGATTATGCGTGCAATTTCGAATGATGTTCTGAGATTACAGGACGTCCATATAAATCTTTGGCCCAGTGTGGGTGCACATAGTAAATTACAAAAATTTAGTTAGCAAAGTGCTGATCTTATTTTGCAAATTAAACTTACTCATGCACGAATTTCAAGACCAACCTGCTCGATTATAGACAATAGGTTGCGAAATTCTATTTTCTGCGATGCGAATTTAAAAAAACGCAAAAAAAGATGATCTGCACCACTGCTCTTAACAATGTTTCTTTAGTATGTTCCATGCTTGATTTCCCGCGTTTACTAGATCATTATAAAGAGGAAGCTAAAGTTCATGGATGCAAGTAGCTTTCATTTTCATTTCCAGGCTTAGCAGGACTCGATAATTACAATCATGGATAATTAGCTGAAAGTTTGTCCTCTTCGGTCGATGTCGAGAATGTTGGTACACCTACGGGAGAGTACGTCTCCATCGGCGCTAAAGACTCCAAAGATAACTTTGACGATGCCAAGTACGGTACGACAAAGGGAAAGTTGTCATCTTGTCTCGTTGATGATTATCGGTCAGTCGATCAGTGCAGGATATTGTATTGGTTTTAAGACTTCACTAAGGACGTCATGATTCCATTCTCGTTTCCTTGGGTTCATTTGCCGCAGATGTATCAAGGTTTAGCCCTTGATGCAAGCCACATCTGAAATGAGCTCGTAATTCCCTCAAGGGTTCGTTTTTGAATTTCACAACCAGATGGATTGATCCTGCCATGGGCTTTGCAGTTACCATCATCTACATGTACACATTGGTCATGTTTATCTGTGCGGTAGTAATTGATTTTGCTTCTGTTATCAGCAAGCCGACAGATTTGATGTCTGCAGATTTCATTACCATTGGTTTGGTGTCGATTTCGTTCTTAAACGTTTTCGGTGTGAGCTGGTATAGAGAAATCTAGTTTTATCTTCCAATATTAAAGTGCTCTTGACTGTGGGTTTGATACTCTTCAGTTTGATTGTCATTAGCGGTGTTTTCGCTAAGGAAAATACCTTTGTATTTCGTAACTGGAAATAAGGTGGTCGTTTCTATGCGTATCTTGCGCCTGGAGGCACTGGTAAGTTCTTGGTTTCTGGGACGAGCTTATCTACACTTCATTCGCCTGTGTTCTAGACATTCAGGGAATGATTGCAAGCAAGATTTCGTTCCCTCGTATGAATATTGGTCTGACAACTGTCTCACAACCAGGAGATCATATCATAATTTACTTGAACTAGATTGGAGGTGCGGTCTTCATGAGATATTTATGTTCCTCGGTCGACTCAATTTTGATGGAAGCTATTGCACGTGGAAAATTCTGTGCTTCGCTATCTCGTCATTGGTATCAAGAATTTTGGCATCCACGATTGGACTCTTCGGTCCATGCTATTGTCATGACATCTGCCTGGTCTTGTGGTACCGATTTCATTTACGGTGCTGCCAGAAGTGTCTATTCGGCAGGTTTGGCCGGTTACTTGCTAAGAATCTTCGACAAATGTTTAAATAGCACATATCCCATTGTAACCGTCTGCTTCTCCATGGCCATTGGATGCTTGTCCTATATGAGTGTCTCTGAGTCCTCCAATACCGTCTTTAACTGATTTGTCAACTTAGCTACCACCAGTATCTTTTCCACTTATTACGTCATGTAAATGTGTTACTTCAAGTTCAAGAGAGCCGTCAAGGTCCAGTAATTAGACTAGGTTAATGACACATACTATAAGGTTACCCATTGGACTTATCCTTGGTTGCAATACTGGTGTGCGTTCTTTAACTCTTTGGTGCTTCTCTTCAACGGTTCGTGGATCTTCTTTCCAGCTCAGTTCTCTGTCACTAACTTATTCACCTCCTACTTCGCCCCTGTTTTCGGTATCGATCTCTTTCTTCGCTGGAAGTTTGCCAAGAAAACACTGTAGCGAACGGACGGGGAAGTTGGCATTACAAGTGGTTAGGCTGAAATTGACAAGAAAGAAGCAATAAAATTGAAATATCTTGCGTCTGTTCTTAAGAAGGAAGGTATTCATTGCAAAATCTGGTGTAAGTTTGCGGACATTTTCTTTAGTTAGACATTGATGGAATGTGATATATTCAGGAGTACCCACTCTTGTTGGACCCATTTGGACCAAATATGAACGGATCACTAACCATGTCACAATAATTATGGGCTCGAAACACTTTTTGGTTTAAATAAAAGGATCTCATAATCTTCAGGAACAATGCATATCTGTGCATATATGCTATGCAACCTGCATATGCATATGTCAATCTTGCTTAATTTTGAGGCTTACTACCAGATTTAAGTTCATGCAGTAGCTGTCAATATTCGTTTTGTAGTCAATCGTTTATCGGGCAAGTTTATACTTGGGACTTATCAGCCATACAGAATGCGACTTTTAGTTATCTTTTACTCCCTCTGTCTTTTTTGAAATAATGGACAGACATATGCCTTTGACAATTTTCCTGAATGAGATCCATTGATGGTACAGTTCTAAGTTGCACGTAAACGCGACACCTTATTTGCGGTTTCCCCATCTTGATTTACTAATCATAGAAGGTTGACTTGCGACGATATGGTGGACTATACTGCATCCGCTGTATCAGCTTCCAGTTGCGCGTATCATTCTTATTTTAAACATTGACTTCTTAATTTCGACTATCGTACTCGGTCGTAAGTTTACCAGTGCCTTTCGCACTCGCAGAATCAAAAGTAATTATTGATTCTGAGAGTAAGAGAGGTACTGATGTAGTTCTAGTTTTTTTAGGATGTCGGAATTAATAACTAATAATATCATAGGAATATGATATGCAGAATTAGAAGACAAGTGGGTAAACAGAGGTTTCATTATCCAAAAGACAAAACCCGACAATTATTCCACGGAACAACTACTATTGGTTCAAGGATGATTATGGAAACCGTATTCCCGGGGTTTCGTGGATAAGCTTCGGGTTTCTCAGAACTGAGCCATTGATTGATCTCACTAGTGAAAAACTATTTAAAGACGTAGATCTGCCTATCATTTGGAAAAGGAGCAGAGATCAGGAAGTGATACATACGTATAACAAACAGACTCGAATATACACCAACAAGATAAACGATCTAATGGACATAAGCGAAATCAACAGCTACTGCATGAATTTAAATCGTGTTGTGCAGGTCAAAATTCATCACACAAACTAACCGTCGTGTATGTCTCGAAAAATCCACGCACACCGTTGTTGCGAACTCGCTAATTTAATTAATCACGATTTGTTATATCCTTACAAGGAGACATTTTGACTGATCCTATTAGCAAGGATCTTATCTAATTCAATAAGGAATTGTAAGAGCAGCTCGAGCTAAGTAGAACGATTTCCATCATAATCATCAGGACGATTCCACTAGTACCTGTGTATCCATCCACCCCCCACCCCAATAATTCCTGAAGATTTCATTCAAACAACTAGTCAGCGGTACGAAATCAAATGTTAATCCAGATCATATTCTACGTATACTCAGCGTATGTCAAATTGCAGACTCGTAACGACTGTGCCGTGGCACAATCGTCCTAAATCACGTGACACAGAAACTAATTCCCCAGCCTAGGTATGAGCATTAATTGCTAGCTGAATCTAGTCAGTTAGATCACATATAATTCAGACAAATTCAAAAGAAACTATTCCAATTCTCCCATCTTTTCCAAATATTAACAAACTTATTCCTCAATGGCCGAAATTCTCATTAATCTCTGTCTTTGCTATCCTAATTCGACAATAATCGACTTATCACTGGCCGTTTCAAGTTACGAGCACTGGCTCCACGTGATAACAAGAGTTGAAAATTTTCAAGATTACCATCCAATTAATTTGCATACCAACTGCTTCTTTTTCTTGAAATGGCTGAAGAATTGACTCACCCCTCCATCAAGGACGGATGGTTTCACGAAATTTCCGACACCATGTGGCCTGGCTCGGCCATGTCGTTGAAGGTTGACAAAGTTTTGCACGCTGAAAAGTCCAAGTACCAGGACGTTTTGGTGTTCAAGTCAACTAACTGGGGCAATGTCTTGGTGTTGGACAACTGTATCCAGGTCAGTGAGAGAGATGAGTTCTCCTACCAGGAGATGATCACCCACTTGGCCATGAACTCCCACCCAAACCCAAAAAAGGCTTTGGTCATTGGAGGTGGAGACGGTGGTGTTTTGAGAGAGATCTTGAAGCACTCTTCCATTGAGGAGGCTTGGTTGTGTGACATTGACGAGGCAGTCATCGAGGTGTCCAAGAAGTACTTGCCAGAGATGTCCAAGTCCTACTCGGACCCAAGAACCAAGGTTCACATTGGTGACGGTTTCAAGTTCTTGGAGGACTTCAAGAACACCTTCGATGTTATCATCACCGACTCTTCTGACCCAGAAGGTCCTGCTGAGACATTGTTCCAGAAGCCATACTTCGAGTTGTTGAAGGGTGCTTTAACCGAGAAGGGTGTCATCACCACTCAGGCCGAGAGTATTTGGTTGCACATGGACATCATCTCCAAGTTGAAGAAAGACTGCAAGCAGATCTTCCCTGTTGCTGAGTACGCTTATACCTCGATCCCAACCTACCCCTCGGGTACCATTGGTTTCATGGTGTGCAGCAAAGATTCTAACGCCAACGTTAAGAAGCCATTGAGATTTGAGTGGGACGACGAGTTTGTATCTGAGAACTTGAAGTACTACAATGCTCAGGTGCACGAGGCTTCCTTTGTGTTGCCGCAGTGGGCCAACAAGATTTTGAACAAGGACTGACATCACTTCACATGATAAGTATAATTCTTTAAATGTGATGATTAATGATGTTATGACGTATGATTTCAGGTTTTGGGCGGAATTCTTTAGGTATGTAACTATGGCGGTTTTTCTGAAGATGGTCAGAGATTCTGTAATATGTCTGCCTGTTCATTTTTGGTGTAGATGCCTGATAGGGCAAGTAGGTTATCGCCCATACTACTAGATTATAGGCTTTTGATAGTGAGACGCAAACGAATGCGATATTCGAGACAAAAGGAAAACGGAGACAACCAAATGACGGACTCAAACGTCATTTCAAACTGTTATTCCCTCTTCTCTCGTATTTCTATACCCATCAAATCTTTTCTCCATTTTAATCTACACATTTATACCCAGTATCCTGCACTTCGTGATAACAATCTTGAAATTGACCTACTCCTCTTGCCACCATGTCACAACGAGTCTTGACTGACGAGCAGAAAAGAAGAATCGTATGTAAAGTTTAAATGTTCACTAATGAGCAACTATTAACAAAACAGGAACTTAACAGAAAGAAGGCTCTCGAGAGATTGAAGCAAAGACGTGCAAATGGAAACGAACCAGTCACTTCAACTAAAAGTATCACCAGCAATGATAGTCTAGCTTCAAGTCGAAACGCTCCAATAAGAGCTCTAGATCATGGTCTGATGCTATCCCAGGCAGAAAGAGCTATTCCGCAGCTACCACGAGTAGAACTTACAGTAGAGCAAAGAGAAAGAATAAAGAGAAATAGAGAAGACGCTCAGAGAAAAGGTGAGAAAAACAGACGTGATGCTTCGGAACATGACACATCAATTGCTCCAGTAACGGATCGGGATAGGAAAAAGTTCAAAATGGAGCAGAGCAGACCGTCAATCCAGAAGAAAGACTATATTGAGTATGATTTCTCCACCATGAAGGACAGTCGAGGCGGTTTCTTGGATGACGAGGATAAGTTCGGGCTCCAGGGTCAGGAAACAGAGCCACAATCACTTCAAGAGTGGAAGGAAAGACAGAAGCAGGAGCATCTTGTTAAAGACTTGGCTCCACCTTTAGACTTGGAGAACGCACCCAGGTGCTTTGAGTGTAACTCGTTGGAGATTGATCCCAACATGTATACCAATTTTGAGGTGCGTGTATGCCGCCGGTGTATCAAGGAGAAGCAGGATAAATACTCGTTGTTGACGAAAACTGAATGTCGAGAAGACTACTTGCTTACTGAACCAGAACTCAAGGACACATCAATCCTCCACCGTATCGAAAAACCTAATCCTCATGGGTTCCTGAGAATGCAGTTGTTTCTTAGATTTCAGGTGGAGGAGTTTGCGTGGAAAAAATGGGGGTCACCTGAAGGTTTAGATAAAGAGTGGGAACGCAGAGAAAGAGTTCGACTCGAGAGACGAGACAAGCGGTACCAAGACAAATTGAAGGAGATGAGGAAGAAGACGCGTGCTGAAGAGTACACCCGAAAACTTCGTGATGGTAAATCCTTGGGAGAGCGTCATGTTCACCAGTGGTCTGCTCCATTATCTATTGGAGAGAAGTTGGTAAAAAGACGTTGCGTTGACTGTGGCATTGAGACGGAGGAAGTGATTATTTGAGAATAAGGATTGCAGTTGGAGAGTTGGTGGTTCGAAAAATTGGTCTATAGAAGACTTATGGGGTTAATGTTGTAAAAGTACATAGAGCTATGCTTGGTTCAAAATGGGCATGCTGAGAGACTACGGTAATATAGGGCAGTGATAATCACTGCAATGTGCATTGAAATTGATAGAACTCGCAAATGCCGTAAAGAGGAAGTATATTATACTTACATTCTCTCTGTATGACATCATGGTTCGTTTCTTACCCATTCTATTTGATATCTTTGGCTTCCCTCTCCTAAAATTGATAGTTCGCTACACATTATAATGGTATATAGATACCTCCCGAGGTCAAACTCTACCTCCACAACTTAATTCTCCCAAACTAACCAATTTATGCCTTCCCCTTCTGTTGAGTTTCATACCTTCCTCTGTTGATTTTCAAACCTTTCTCTCAATTTCTACAATCTACCCAATCTCCCTTGTCAACCCACCATGGCTTAAAATAGTAATACTCACCTTACCTTCTGGAATGGGTGCGAAAAGTGATTCCAGTAAGAACCCTCTACGAAACTTCAGCGACAGCCCACAAAAAACCACCTAAATGAAATATCTACCAACTACAATAAGAACCCAAACGTTCAAATTTCAACATCTACCCAACTCCACACTCCATTTGTGGCATTCCACGCCCAAAGAACCGTATGGAACCAGAAAGTCGTGCGGGACCCAACTGTCATGGAAGCCCATGGAATCTTTCTCCAACTCGCACACGTCCAATTTTGCAACTATATAATACCCACCAAGTCCGCTTTTCCTTTCAGCAATTTGAACAAGCAAAAGAAATTCGACAATGTCCGACACAAAGGTTGAAACACACGAGTTCACAGCTGAGATCTCTCAGTTGATGTCCTTAATCATCAACACCGTTTACTCCAACAAGGAAATCTTCTTGAGAGAGTTGATTTCCAACGCTTCGGATGCCTTGGACAAGATCAGATATGAGTCTTTGTCTGACCCATCTTTGTTGGAATCTGAGCCTGAGTTGTTCATTAGACTCACTCCAAAGCCAGACTTGAAGGTTTTGGAGATCAGAGATTCCGGTATTGGTATGACCAAGGCCGACTTGATCAACAACTTGGGTACCATTGCCAAGTCTGGTACCAAGGCTTTCATGGAGGCCTTGTCTGCTGGTGCTGACGTTTCGATGATCGGTCAATTCGGTGTGGGTTTCTACTCTTTATTCTTGGTTGCTGACCACGTGCAAGTCATCTCTAAACACAACGACGACGAGCAGTACATCTGGGAATCCAACGCCGGTGGTAAGTTCACTGTCACCTTGGACGAGACCAACGAGAGAATTGGCCGTGGTTCTATCATCAGATTGTTCTTGAAGGACGATCAATTGGAGTACTTGGAGGAAAAGAGAATCAAGGAGGTTGTCAAGAGACATTCTGAGTTTGTCGCTTACCCAATTCAGTTGGTTGTCACCAAGGAAGTTGAGAAGGAGGTCCCAGTTGACGAGGAAGAGTCTAAGGACGAGTCGAAGGATGAGTCCAAGGATGAGGACGACAAAAAGCCAAAGTTGGAGGAGGTTGACGACGAGGAGGGTGAAAAGAAGGAGAAGACCAAGAAGGTCACCGAGAAGGTTACTGAGACCGAGGAATTGAACAAGACCAAGCCTTTGTGGACCAGAAACCCATCTGACGTCACCCAGGAGGAGTATAACGCTTTCTACAAGTCGATCTCTAATGATTGGGAAGACCCATTGGCTGTTAAGCACTTCTCTGTTGAGGGTCAATTGGAATTCAGAGCCATCTTGTTCGTTCCAAAGAGAGCTCCATTCGACGCTTTCGAGTCTAAGAAGAAGAAGAACAATATCAAGTTGTACGTCCGTCGTGTTTTCATCACCGATGATGCTGAGGAGTTGATTCCAGAGTGGTTGTCCTTCGTCAAGGGTGTTGTGGACTCTGAGGACTTGCCATTGAACTTGTCCAGAGAGATGTTGCAACAGAACAAGATCATGAAGGTCATCAAGAAGAACATCGTCAAGAAATTGATTGAGACTTTCAACGAGATCGCTGAGGACTCCGAGCAGTTCGAGAAGTTCTACACTGCTTTCTCTAAGAACATCAAGTTGGGTGTCCACGAGGACCAGCAGAACAGACAGGCTTTGGCTAAGTTGTTGAGATACTACTCTACTAAGTCTACTGAGGAGTTCACTTCCTTGTCTGACTACGTCACCCGTATGCCAGAGCACCAGAAGAACATCTACTATATCACTGGTGAGTCCATCAAGGCTGTCGAGAAGTCTCCATTCTTGGATGCTTTGAAGGCTAAGAACTTTGAGGTCTTGTTCTTGGTTGACCCAATTGACGAATACGCCATGACTCAATTGAAGGAGTTTGAGGACAAGAAGTTGGTTGACATCACCAAGGACTTCGAGTTGGAGGAGACCGAGGAGGAGAAGAAGGAAAGAGAGAAGGAGGTTGAGGAGTTCGAGCCATTGACCAAGGCCTTGAAGGAGATCTTGGGTGACCAGGTTGAGAAGGTTGTTGTTTCCCACAAGTTGGTTGACGCTCCAGCCGCCATCAGAACCGGTCAGTTCGGTTGGTCCGCTAACATGGAGAGAATCATGAAGGCTCAGGCTTTGAGAGACACCACTATGTCCTCTTACATGTCTTCTAAGAAGACCTTCGAGATCTCTCCAAAGTCTTCAATCATCAAGGAATTGAAGAAGAAGGTTGAGGCTGACGGTGCAGAAGACAAGACTGTCAAGGACTTGACCACCTTGTTGTACGAGACTGCTTTGCTCACCTCTGGTTTCTCCTTGGATGAGCCATCTTCCTTTGCTGGTAGAATTAACAGATTGATCTCTTTGGGTTTGAACATCGAGGATGACGAGCCTGAGGCTGAGGTGGAGACCACCACCACTGCTTCTTCCGAGGAGCCAGCTGTTGAGTCCGCTATGGAGGAGGTTGATTAAACGAAGTCATGTATTTTAGTTTCTGATATATATAGTTCAGGGCAATTTTTAATTTATATTTGGTTTACAATTCGTTTCGTAAAATCATTAATTGGATGGATTTAGGGATCCTCGCTCATGGCCACCCGGACAAGTTCTTCAATGTAGTTAAGGACATCCTGTGCTTGCTCTCTGACTAACAAGTCGTTATCCTGTTGGACAGCATATGTGAGCAGTGTCAACACTTTCTCTCTGTAGTGCTTCGGGAATGGAACTTTGTCGCTTTTAGAAGTCCCGGCAACCAAATCATAGATGAGCACAATAGCCGATCTCCTCATGATAGCGCTATCTTTGCCGGTTTCAAGATCCAAAATACCAACAGCGCAGTCTAGCGCCAATTCTAAACTGTCATAAACACCAAGAGGGTTCACATTACAACAAATACCCAAAATAGACATGGCCGACATCCTTAAGCGGTCATCCACTTTATCTCCGTCATTGACTGGACGTCTAATAAGCTTGAGTGCAGCATTGAAAACTAACTTGGCTTTAATTCCAGAGAAAGCCTCATCTTCGTGTTGAACGTATCTCAAAAGCACTTCACCTATCCTCAATCTTTCCTCCAAATCTTCTGACTTCCCATCATCATTGGTGTAAATCAATACTAATATTGGAAGTATCTCGGTATCATTCCAGTCAAGCAAGCTATCCAAACCCTTGATGACATTAAGATAGATGAATGGCTCTGGGTCCTTTAACTGCATTAAATGTAAATTCACAACAAAGTCAACGGTGAGCACCGAACTTCTCTCCTCAACCAACTGTCTCAAGAGATATAAGCCATGAGCTCTGATAGGCACAAGTGGATCATTTAAGTTTGTAATTGCCCGGGTCAAAATTCTCCGTTGGGCTTCTGCTTCGCCTGCCACTGGCTGGTCTCCATTTAGAATGAGATCAATTCTCTCGCTAAGAGCCTTTGCAGTGGCCAAATCAGCATAACGAGTCTTTAACAGCTCTTGAATATCCGTCAACTTCACTCTGCACTTTTCATCTAGCTCTCCTGGATTAGTTTCCAGAATAATAGCAGACAAAAGCTCTAGAACAGTCGAAACAACATCGTTGTTGGCCTGAGACTCGTAAAGCTCGTCGTCGGAGTCTTCATCGTCAGAATCTGCGCCTTCGTCATTATTAATCTTGGTGGCCTGATTTTTAACCTTATACCTTAAGATACTGGAAACAAGATCCAAGATCTCATATGGAGATTCTGCTAGCCTCTCTTTGAATTCAATTCCGATGCTTTCGAGTATTCTCAAGTCGACAAGCTTAATAAAGGGGTTCTCATCCGCCAAACTGTTATCAACAGATTGATCCTTGAGCCATCTGGAGAGAATACCAACAAACAACTTCAGGATGACTTCATGGTCAATTTGTTTGAGCAATTCGACGAACAGCTTGCAGTTTGAATCAAGAAGTTTGATGAAAGCGAGAACTTTTTTTTCTGAAGCCATGTCCTCACCGAAAATTTCTCGATCAGGACAAATCTCCACCAATTGGTTTGGACCGAACCTGAATTTCCAGCCTTCCCCACCGTCAGCTACTAGATTCTTGGCTATCTTATCCAAAGCCTCAAATGCAAAACTTTCTTGACCATTGACTAAAGTCAAGAATCCAATGATAATGTTCTGAGCAACTTCACTGGCTTTTTCGTGTAATCTCAAGAATGTGTAGTAAGACCAAAGAGGAACAACGAGTGGTATGAAAATTGCCATGAGTAAATCACTGGTGAGTCCTCTTTGAGTAAGTGAGATTAGCACGTTAATATTGTTATTCAAGGCAGCCTCTCCTACCAAAACCAAACTATCATTATTTGGTTCCGGATTGAGGTTAGCCCAGATTCTCTTCAAGAAGAAATCTTGAACCACGCGAGGATTCTTGGCCCATAATTTTTCCATAAAGTGGCACACAGTGGTTGAGATGGTGGGACGGTTGATGTTGACAAGAATGTCGTAGCATTGGTTTCCGATTGAAGTGAAGTAATCGATGGTCGAGACTGTCTTTGGTTTCAGAAGTAAAATGTTGGCAACATGATCAAGCTTTTCTACATTTATCTCTTCTTGGTCTCTCAACCCAAGAACAAACTCCACCACAGTCAATACCCCGTCTCCCTTTGGAGCACTGTACGGTAAAAGTTGTAATTTCTCCATCACAAACTGTTTAAAGTATGATGGTGAAGGCGTGTTAAGTAGCGAAGTGTAATCCAGGTATAACTCAAACGTAGAGCCATACTCAGATACTTTTCTGTATTCTTGCAACGTGGAAGATCTCAATTTCTGGTCAAAATATGGCACTGTGATGAGAGTTATGGCAACAGTTAAAAAGTCCGAGAATCCTGAGCCTTTAAGTAGAAGCTCTCTAACATCTGACTCGGTGCTGAACAATTGGAACAAGTTGTGGTAAACTAATTGGAGAATCTCCAAATGAGGCTCATACCGAGCAGTAACTGTACTAGCGTGCCTTAATGGAGGAATGGGTGTGATCTTGATGGGCTTGTACACTGGCTTGCCGAAATCGTTGAGTCTTCTCTTATCGAATGGAATACCAATGTTGAATGCAGATATCGCAGGATAGATTCCCAACATGATAATCACATTGACCAACTTACCAAATGTTTTAATGTCATGTAGTGAGATGCTTATGAGATCCTTTATCTTCGTGTTCTTCTTGGCGTCCAAGGAGTACTTCTGTACATCTAGCAAGTATTTTAGAAGCTGATCCACCACTTTAAACCTGGCCACCTCCAAGTCAGCGGGTGGCTCCGCATCGAACAATTTTGGATATATCACATTCACAGACATTTCTTGGAGACTATCCTGTAATATCTTTTCTAGTTTGCCAAATAAGACGTCAAGAGGCGAATCACCTAGAAAGTCCGGCTTATTTAGACCTTTACGTTCGGGGTATATCTCATCTTTTTCCCTTTTCACTGTCGTTTTTGTGGTCTGAGCAAATGGATTCTTCTTCTGCAGCTTTGACAGGACTCCTTCAATCTCTTCAACTTTCATGATTTCTCCAAGATCAGCAATTATCTACCAGATATCAAAGACGGTGTCTTCGGAGTATGCCTCTGTTAACTATGAGGAGGCACGGGTGCGATGCATCATCTTTCCCAGCTCACAAATTTTATCTACTGAGAATCCAAGTAGTTGAACCAGTTATGCCTATCACTTCTTTGAACCAGGAAGAGATGGACGCGATCCTCTACGATGCCAGAGAGGGTGATCTTGACTTTTTGAAACTGGCTTTTCCCTCGATTATTCCAGGGCTGCTTCTTCCAACTGTCAAGGACAGTATCACTTTGAGTACTCCCATCCATATGGCGGCAGGCAATGGTCACTTGGAGGTGATGGAATTTTTCTTGTCACTTGTGACGCCCGAGGAGGCCAAAAAGATGGTGAACGCCAAAAACGACAGCGGCAATACCGCTTTGCACTGGGCATCTTTCAACGGCCACTTGCCAGTGGTGAAGGTATTAGTTGAGAAATACGGCGCCGATGTATTCGAGAAAAACACATCGGGCCATGATGCTATTTTTGAGGCCGAGAATGGCGGTCAGGACGAAGTGGAGAATTGGTTTTTGCTGAAGTTTGCTATTGAAGACGATGTTAAGATCGATGACTCTGGAGAGGACACAAAAATCACATACACGCCGGGTTCCGAGTCGAAACGTTTGGACGAGGAGGCTTCTGAGGCTTCGAAGAGATTGAACTCAGAGAAGGATGTGGATGCCGTCAAGAAGCAGACGGAAAAGTTGGCACTTTAGCCTTGCATAGATTGAGCTTTTGGCTCTTGTACAGTAATAATGGTAATTGAATCAGAATTTTTTGGTGGTTTTTGTTGTTTGGAGTTTCTGTAGTACTTGGGTGGTTAATTTTAACGGCGCTTTCATTTTCCAATAACTAATTCTCTAGCTTAATTAGTATACCCTTTGTGATCTTTCGGTATCTTGGCCTATTGTGGTATTAGTGAGAAATACACTAGTCAGGCAAAATAAAAGAGCGAAACATTAAAAAATCTACAGAAATGATAACTTCAGCATTATTCCGGCTCAGATATCCATTTCTTCTATTTTCCATCAAAAGAAATAAACCCTACTGAATATTTACACTCTTGATATGGCAAATTACCATCCATCCAAAGGTCGTGTGCGCGCCAGAATAGTGCTATGGAAAAAAGAAAAATTGGCACAAAAATTGGCACGAAAAATATCCGTTTCTAATCCATAGCGATGAGTGATTTGGGATTTGATCCAAGCTTGAAAAAGAAAAAGAAGTCGAAAAAGGCTGAAGAGAGCGCTCCTGCCAGCACCACCTCCACCCCGGCCGCTGATTTGGACGACATGTTGGCTGGCTTGAAAAAGAAGAAGAAGTCGAAAAAGACTGAAGAGCTGGCTGATTCAGGCGCTTCTCCCTCCATTGAGGATTTGGCCTCGTCATTAGATGACTTAGGATTGAAGAAAAAAAAGAAAAAGTCCACGAAAGTGGCTGGAGCCTCCGATTTCGAGCAGCAATTGGAAGAAGCTGGACTTGACGATGTGGCTGCTTCGTCCCTGCAATCGGAAGAAACTATCCAGACCAGCTTAGGGTTGCCCTACGAGTTCCTTTTGTCACGTTTTTTCACAATTTTGAAGCAAAACAACCCCGAGTTGGCTGGTGACAGATCGGGGCCAAAGTTCAAGATTCCTCCTCCAATTTGTCAAAGAGAAGGTTCGAAGAAGACGTTGTTTGCCAACGTTCAAGATATTGCCACCGTGTTGCAGAGAAACCCGGAGCACTTGATCCAGTTTTTGTTCGCTGAGTTGGGTACCTCTGGTTCCATTGATGGTGAAAAGAGATTGGTGTTGAAGGGAAAGTTCCAGCCTAAGCAGATGGAGTCTGTGTTGAGAAGATACATCATAGAGTACGTGACATGCAAAACATGCAAGTCCATGAACACAGAGTTGAAGAGAGAATCTGCCAACAGATTGCATTTCTTGAGTTGTAAAGCATGTGGGTCCACCAGATCGGTTTCAAGCATCAAGACCGGTTTCCAGGCCCAAATCGGAAGAAGAAAGAGAGTTTGAGCGGAGTTCTCTGGCATGCTCTCCAGGGCAACATTCACCATTGTTGCACTTGCGCCATACACGTCGGTTCCCAAGCGTATTCGGGTTACTCTACCTACATAGTCATAGTCTCGTGTTATCTGTATAGTACTAATCATCTCGTTACAATATTGTCTCTCGTATTTCCTTTTCATGTTATAAATATCTTTCAGTTGAACACACCGCCCCCAGTCGAGTTTGTAGAACTTCTCCACTAGCATTTTGAGGGGGAAACATCGCTCCCACTCAAGCCTTTACAAAGTATCCACTAGCTTCTTGAGGGGAACACACCACGTGCTGACTCCGCTGTTGACCATCATGTAATTGAGGATCTCGCCCTTGAGGCTCGCAGACGTCTCCTTGTTGGTGATTCCATCCACGATTCGAGTGATAAACTCCTTGTGGTTGTCGCCCAATGTGGGATAAACATCGACCAATCTCTTTGTGAAGAATGTCTCGTCTTTTGCTGATAAGTTTGCGCTCTTGAAGATGTTATGGAATTTCTCGGGCGTCTCATTCACGTCACCAAAGTCGGCTGCCAGTGCCTCTGGATTGGTTGTGTTCAGGAGCAGAGTCTCCAGAGTGCTCGCCAGTAGAAATGACGAGACCAGCAATGTGCGACCTATGGGTGGCGCATCTACCAGCGTTGAAGGAGTCCTTCGGGGAGAAGGCGTATTAACGCCAACGGCGAGCCCGGAGAGACGAGGCGTTCTTCTTTTCGACCTCGAGGAGCTTATGCTAGAGTTACTGGGATCACGTGAAAGGGTGGACGGGGGGCAATCATTCCATCCTTCCATCAAGTCACCTCGCTGATACTTTGTCATTTTCGGGGATTGTCCGTGAAGATTATGATGTCAAGTCTGAGGGGAAGTTTATAAGCTCAAAGCAAAATACCTCAACGGGCTAAAACATTGAGTACTGGTGTATGCAGTACACACCTAACGATAGACTGATCAGACCGTGAATCAAAACTCGAAAATCCTTAAAAAAATTTAAAGGGAGATTATTTCGTTGAAGGTTACACCCTCTGGAGTAACCCGAGTGCTTTCTCAAGAAGCTCATCTACAGTGGGCCGTTTTGAGGAGTCGAGCACTAGACATATGCGAATGAGACCCATAAGCTCACTGGAGAAGCCTTTGGTATCGGCAGGAATCTCGTACTTGGCCTGGGAAATTGCCAAGTTCAAGTTGGCACCTTGGTCAATCTCGAGTTTTTCGAATGGCGAAAACCCAAAACAGCAGCAGTAGAGAAGACATCCAAGCGACCAGATATCAGTCTGCTCGGTAATGTCTGCATTGGTAGCAACATCCAAGAGCTCTGGGGCCCTATATGGAAGTGTGCAATGCTCCTGCGCAAAATCAGTCAAGGTAAGTGCCTGCTGGCGAGATCTGATCGATACTCTGGCCTTGGAGCACGATCCCAAGTCGACCAATACTGGAAGTCCCTCTGCAGAAAGCATGACATTAGCAGGCTTGATGTCTCTGTGTGCATATGGACAGAGCTCCAGTAGCTCCGTTGTTGCAGAACCTTCCTCGCCGGGAGGAAGCATGGCGTCATTCTCGTCGTCATTGTCGTCGTCTTCGTCGCCACTTCCTACCGACTTATACTTGTGCATAGCCTGGACCCCTCTTAACACACCAATGAAGATTTTGAGCACCTCTTCCTCTTCCATGGTGACGTTGTTAAGTACATTGAAGTTGATGATGTCCTGTAGAGACTTCTCAAAGTACGGCAATAGCACATAAAACGTCCTGGAGCCGTCGCTCTCGCTGATGACGGCCTCGTCAATAGTATGGATAATGTATGGCGTTTTCACCGCGGCGAAACGGTGGTAGCTCTTGATTTCCCTCATGGCATTGGCAAAAGAGGCATCGCTGCTCCCGTAGGGACACCGAATCTTCTTCATTGCATAGAGTATATTAGAGTTGTTTCTCTGAGATACAAGATACACATATGAGAAGCCACCCTCGCCCAAAAGCCGGATGATTTTGTACCGAGTGCTGTTCACGGTAATTGTTGGTTGCAGAAGATCCGGAAAACACGGAAGACACTTCGTTAGGGCGTTTAGTATGAAATCCATGGGAGGGTAGTTTAGTGTAGACACATGGTTTAGTGGGAACATTATGGTTTGAGAGTGCGGTTATGTGCAGGAGAGGTATATTCGAACCCCATGGATATCTTTGCTACCAGAGACTTTAATTGTCAAAATAATGTTAAGTGAATAATATTTGATCTCATAATTTTCGAAGGGATATCTCAAATTTCACTTATTGCTCATTTTTTGCCATTTGTCGTAGGGGTGCAAACTGCTGAACTTGCCTGGTGCACGGATGTTTTGGTATTTGAATGTTGAATCGAAGATACGAACCAATTGGTACTTCAACCAATTATGAGTGAAGGTGGTCTTGGAATCAGCGAGCGCAGCACGTCGGCAGAAAAACATAAGAAGCCGTCGTTAAGCCGAGAAATCAGCTATACTGACCTTGACGAGTACGATCCGTTGCAGAAACTCAGCGACATTGAGCTACTTCCCGATCTATTTGCACTTATCCAAAGTCTAGAAAAAGGTGACATCCAGCCAAAGGACTTTGGTAACAACGCAGGAACAATGCGTCTTAAGGTTACGAATGTCAGACAGTACTTACAAGAAGTGGATGGGATATATGAAACAGTAGGAGAGAGACTGAAGAGAATTGAAACGATTCGAGAAGCGAATGAGAAGAAAGTGGAGTTTCTAAGTGGGTTCCGAGAAAGAGTGCTTCGGGACTTGGGCAAAACCTCGGGTAAGTGAGACTGCTGGAGAGATCTTGGGGAAACTTGACAATTGAGCTTTTCTGTGCGTAAGTTACGTGAGAATTGGTTCGGACCGAATCCATTGGGGACAGCACCAGGCATGTTTTATCCCTGATAGAGGATGTCATGATTTGGCTGATTTACAGAAAGCGGACTCATTATTTAATAAATACATAGATCGATATTTTGGCTGCGCACCTTTAGTGGAAATTAGAGCCCTGTAAACACATATAAACTCATAATAAAACGCAAGCACTAACGAACTTTTACTGTGAACGAGTTAAATGAATATCCTGCTCAGCAAATGATAATTATTGACCATTCCATTTACCGTTGCATATCCACTTACTTTTCTACTCAAATGACGATATTTTCTATCTTTTGGATCACTCGCATATCCTCACATGAGCACCGTACTTTGCTCCCAGAGACCACTAGATTAGTCCACAGAGTCCACAGTAATTCATAATTTACATTCATATTTCCTCTGATTTTTTGTCTCTTCTTTTAACTAATTCTTTTCTCATTCCTTTCTTTCTCCAATTTGAGCAATTTCACCTGCTTATTCCACCAAAACCAATTCCTTCATACATCTAGTCAATCTCGCGTGCAGATCTACCGTCAATACCTTCTCTTTCTACGGAACCATCGAGTTAATGCCAAGTTTGGAAATCCCCTCCGTGGACCAGCTTGTTCAAAAGCTCAAGGCTACACCAGCCCTTTCGGTGGGTATCATTCTCTTTTCGTTTTTGTTCTATGTGGTCTATCCAGCTGGATCTACTGCGCTTCTACTCACTCCGAATGCTCCATTGGACTTGAACTTGAACGCCATTTCCTTCTACATTTTCCCACATGTGAATCTTGTTCATTTGGTATTGAACCTATTTGCCTTGTTCCCATTGTTGTCTAGGTATGAGAAGACCCATGGCACGATTTACACTGGAGTGACGTTGAACCTCGTTGCGGTGATTACTGCGTTGCAGTTTTGCGTGGTGGGGTTGTTGTTGTACCCCTCTCAAGCAGTTGGTGGCTTGCTGGGTGAGTGTTTCTCGTTTTTGATGTACTACTGCTACAAGGAGCACACTTCCACACCGGTGATCTACACATTCAAGGTAAATGGAAGAGAGGTTTCGATTCCCACGTTGTACTTTCCCTTCATCAATTTGTTCTTGATTGCAGTGTTGGTGCCCTCCACGTCTTTTTTCGGCCATTTGGCAGGGATAAGTACAGGCTACTTGTTGGCTACAGACAGATTTTCTATCTTGTTCCCTCCACCGAAGGTGTTGTTGTTCATTGAGAAGAAGTTGGCTGGCGGAATTGTTAAGTTGCAGAACTTGGTGAACTACGTGAGAGAGGAAGATGCCGTCAACGAGCGTGGCGTGACCTACCAGCCAATTTTCTCGTCTGACTTGGAGTTGAACACTTCTGCTGCGCAAGGGTACGAGTCATTTGAGAGACGCTTGGGAACATAAGATGATGTTGAAGCGTGAACTCAACAGGAATTGCAGTTGCAATTGGAATTGAGAATTTCAAACAAAATTAAAGTCCTTTTCAGGAGCATCACTGGCTGTTTGAAAAACATCTTTTGGGGCTTTCTACGTGAATCTTCCTCCAATATACATCCAGTGCGACTTGGATTAGTGCGGTTCAGAATCTTTCTTTAAATATAAACTAGTGCTGCGATAATCACTGCTACAATAAAAGAGAGTGAAAGGATAAGAGTTGCATATGAAACGAAGAGTATAAATAGGGGTGATTTCCATTTCATCTCGCAATGCTTTTCTCTTAGTTTTTTCTTTGTTTTATTTTTTGTGCATTTCCTGGTTCTTTTTTTTGCCTTTTCTATCACCATCAAGCATATTTATTGTGTCTCTCAACGACTATTTTTTCTTAACTGGGATTGCACCTGTACCTCCCCACTTTGGTTCTCCGCAATGTCTTAAACCACCCCATAGTGAGCCAGACACTTAAACTGCTTTCAGAAAATCAAAGCCAGAAACTCGATTAAAATTGATAGAGCCTCTTATTTCCTCCAGAATGGCCGAAGATAACGCTCGAGCGGCTGCTGCGAAAAGTGGGCAACCCTCCGACAAGCGAAAGAAACGTAAACCGAAAAGGAAGAAGGCTACCGTCAAATATCCCACCTTGGCAATTCTACCGGCGATCCAGACGGAGCCTGTGGACATCGTGGAATCTCTTCAGAACCACACAGAGACACAGGTGCCTTTGAGTCCACGGAAACAGACGCTCATGCGCCACAAGAATTCCGACGCATCAATCGGCGAGCCGTTGTTTGTTAGTGAGGTGAAAGAGTTGAAAAAGAACCGCAAATCAGTCCCTTTAACGACATCTGCCGGCTCAGAGTACGGTAAATTCTCTATCAATTTGTCCAACCAGAACATTGAGGACAAAGTGTCGCTTTTCAAGTGCTCTGCGGCCAGAATAGTTGTTTTCCATGAACAGTTGGTAGACTCTGGCTCGAGTTCATCTTCAGGCACGCTTCTTGGGCACGGCGAATTTGAAATCTTCCAGCTTCACAACGGAGATGTGACTTACTTGTCGTGTGGACCCTCGTTTGTATACCCTCTTTTGCCCAAACTCAAAATGCTACGGGTCGACAAAAACCACTTCATCCTTCCATTATTGAACCCACAGCGGTACTGGAAGATTCATATTGACTCACATGAAACTTGCACGCTTGGGCAGTTGGAGCTTGTTCTCAAGAAAATCGTGAAGTACACAGACCTCTCCCTACCTGAACAGCAGAACGATCCGGAACAGACTGTCTTGGAGACAGAGCCAGCTACAAATCACAAAAGCAGCCAATTCACTCCCTACTTTCAAGACATTCCAGAGCTGCCACCTTCTGCTCCTGCTTCCCCAAGTAACCTTCACTTATTCGTGCGAGATACCTTCCTGTTTCTGCCAGTGAAGAAGCCAGACTTTACAGTACAACGCAAGAAATCTAACCAGTCGATAAACTCGGCCCTTGCTAGCTTCAACTTAGCAGATCCAGCACGAAAGGAAAAGGTAAATGGAGCTATCAAACATGCTCTTGTTCATCCCAGACCTGTGGTACATGCAAATCCATACCGAAAGAATGCAAGCGCCTTTTCTGATCAAAATTCAGATCTGTCATCCATGGACTCTCTTATAGATGAGTATGAGGAGAATATCTCCACCACCAAGTCGATTAACTTTAACATTTCACGGCCTCAATCCCGGGCAGTTTCTATCACATCAACCTCACATCCTACGCCGGTCCAGTATCTTCGGGGTAAAGTTGCACTCTTTCCAGATCGAATGAGCCACTTGGGCTCACAATACGGAACTGTTGATGAAGATGATGAAGAAGAGGACGATTTTCCTACCACTTCGCTCTCTCAATATAACAGAACCAGGCAGAACAGTCGAAGTGTGCGGTCAAGACGATCTTCGCCCAGTGAACTTTATACATCTTTGAGCAACTGGATGGAGCCTGGAGCTACCAAGAACAAGCTTGCTCACTCTAGATCCACATACTCGTTGGCAAGCAAGCCCAGCGTTTCAAGGCTACCGACATTGAACGACACCTATCGTGAAATATACCGGTCCTTCACTCTGCACAACTTGTCACTGATTTCTTCTGGTAAGGAAAAAAGAGACGACTCGCAGAAGAGTAATGTGAAGGTTCCCATCAAGACCACTTCACATAGAGCAGCCGCCAGTCCGTACTACTCAAAATTGCTAGTTTCCGAACAGTTGAATCGCAAGACTAGTGAACGCGAGCCCCGCAAGCATAAGCTGGATGGGCTTAGTTCAAATGAGGTCTACCGACTTCTTAGCAGCCGGGACCAGCGTGCAGAGAAACTGAGTGGCTTGGGACGGTTCTTCGGATGGTGATTTTCTGCTCTCATGTATTTATGACTCAAACAATGTACAATAGACCACGATCACCCTTCTATCGTAATTCAACTTGCCCATAATCCTACAAAAGCTATGGTGCAATACATAGAAATGTACAAAAATTTTATCGGTATTTACAGAGGTCATGAGTCGTGCAAAGATTACAACTGGGGAGCACCCGGCACCGGGTTGCCGTTGGCATCCACCAAACCCTGTTGCATCAACATCAACTGCTCGTTACCGGCCGACTCAAACTGCAATCCAACACCCAACTTGGAAGCATTCTTGGAGTGGTCGATCTCACCAGAAAACAAAATAGACACGGTTGGCAATACTCTCTTCTCCATGAAGACGCCAACCTTGCCGTTGGAGTCTAATTGACCACGGAAAACAGACTGACGGTACTCGTACTTAGCACCGATTGTGGTCTGGCCATCTACAACAGGCTCGTATCCGATAGGAGTGCCCATCAAGGAGTCGACGATAGGCTTGGCAGAGGCAGTCAACTGGGTTTCCAAACCGGCCTCAACCTTGTCAGTGACCTTTCTCCAGAAAGTACCCACCAAAGCACCTTGCGCCTGCAAAGTGGCAGTGGCGATCCAGTTACCAGCGTTATAACGAGCAAAGTAGTTGACAGCACTGTCTGGAGGAAGAGAAACAGCTTGTCTAGAGTACATGGACTCCAAACCCACGGCGAATTTGCTCGACAAGGACTGCAACAAAGAGGCGACAGCAACACCGGTAAAACCACCATCCAAGTATGAAGGGTTCAAGGTCTTGAAGTTGACGGAGAAATCGTTGGCCTGGTAGTCCTGCTCTAACTGGCACATGACTGGCTGGCCGTGGGCGATCTGCAAAGTAACCTTCAGAATGTTGTGCTCATCCCAGCCGTAGTTGATCTTACCGCTGAATGACAAGTCATTGTCGACATTACCTTGGACAAAGAAGTCCTCTTTAGCGTACAAAGCGCTGAAAGCATATGGAGGCAACGAGTTGGAGCCAATGGACAAGGTGTGAGAGGTCTGGAATGCTGGGTTCAAGGAGAACGCCTTGTTCAAGTCGGCACGCAAACCGGTGAAGAAATACTGGTTCAAGAACACATCTCTGTTAACCTCTTTGGTGATGTTTTCGATGGTGCCTGGGTTGGTCAAGCCCAACGACTTTCTATGCTCGGAAATGTTAATGTAGACATCGTTCAAGTAGGAGAACACTGGGTTCGAGGACCACAAGCCATTCTGTTTAGGCAACTCGGGCAACAAGCTAGGAAGGCTTGGGACGGAAATCTTTGTAAGATCGGTCAATGGCGCTTGTTCCGACATGGTTGGTATGAGCGAGATGAAGATTACGAAAGTTGGATCTTTGTCGAGCAAGAAAAATTTGTGCGTGCGGAATATTACGCGTGCAGTTTGTGGGGTGCTGTGGTGCTCAGTAAACGTGGTACTGCTGTGAGAAAGCCATAGCTAGGTTAATCGTAGAGTGATTGTGGTTAATGTGGAGTGAATTTGGTTGAATTTGGCTGATTGTTCTTATAATTGAAATCTGGTTGATCTTTGGTGAATTTTTCTTTCCTTTTCTTATATGTTTTACTTATCTCTTGTTTTGTTGTATATAGAGTTTCTGCTTGCCTCTCTGTTTATAGTTGCATAAGGGAGATAAGACAGGAAAAAAGCATGAGAAACTAGAACAGTAAATGAGTCAATGGAAAGAAAGAAAGCCAATAATGCAATATGAAAATTCCGAAAAAAGAGAGCGGTGGCTCATGATTAAAAAATTGAGTAGATAAAAGAGAGAATAAAATGAAGCTAGTGAACGGATGATTTGGTAGTCACCTGTGCGTTGCTCACATTTCGCAGCCGAAGTAATCACCAGAAGCAGTCGTCAAAAAAAAAAAAAAAAAAAATAGGAAGATAAAAGAACTGGATAAAGTCAGGATAAGTCCAACTTACAGTCCTCTACTCTCGACTCTCGACTCTCTACTCTCGACTCTCTAAGCTATACTTCTGTCTCTTTCTCCTTGTGCTTTGTATTTGGAAATCCTATCTGGACTTTCTCTCTACTTTCTTCCAACTTGCTTTACTTCAACTTTCTTCTTCTATGCACGTACCAGTCCCTCTCCTACGAATAAGAAGAGAAAGTGGAAAAGACTAACATAGCTAAAAGAAAAAAATTGTAACTCCTGAAAGTCTGTTCCAGCCGTTAAGCTTCTATCGGTTTCCAGTCTTTTTCACCTTTCAGTCCCAAATTCTGACATCACAAGTGGCCTATGCGGACCCCCATTCCCCGTCTGTCAGGTGATGCTCATTTATAGCGGTCGGAGTTTATAAAGTGGCCAAGCCTACTACTACTTGAACTTATTAACAAACTCACAAGAAAATAAAAATGCCTGTTCCCGTGGTAAACGGCACATCCAGCTTTGTGCTAAGAGCGCCGGATAAGCCGCTCATGAACCAGACAGTCAACTTCTACTCCAACTTGGTTGGCATGTCCATCAAATCAGAAAAGGAATCTGTGGCCTTGTTGGTTGGTGACGACAACTCCACCACCATCAAGATCGAGATCTCAGAGAATGCCGAGTCTGGCAATGCCATTGCAGACTTGAAGAACAAGTGGTCCGAGACCTTCCACACCTGTGACTGGAGATCTCGCTCGCTGCACTTGACCTTGTCGGTGACCAAGTTGAGCGACTTGGTGGTGCGGTTCCAGGGCTTCAACTTCCCGGTGCAGCTCTTCCCAAACGACTTGTATCCTACAGAGGCATACACTGTGGACCCATTGGGCCACTTGGTGGGGTTCACCAGTGCTGCCAATGCCTTGACTTTGAATCCTCCAGTTGAGAAGTTGATGACCGAGGAGCCAGAGCCTACTTTGATGTCGACCTCTGTGTCTGAGTACTCGAAGAACATCGACCATAGCGCTGTCAGAAGCAGAAACATTGCTATTATGACCTCCGGTGGTGATGCTCCCGGTATGAACGCCAATGTGAGAGCCGTGGTCAGAGCAGCAATCTACAGAGGATGCAAAGCTTTTGCTGTCATGGAAGGCTACGAGGGTTTAGTACGTGGAGGTCCCAAGTATATTCGTGAGATGAGCTGGCAGGATGTCCGTGGTTTCTTGTCCGAGGGAGGAACCAATATCGGAACTGCAAGATGCATGGAGTTTAAAGAGAGAGCCGGCCGGTTGAAGGGATGTAAGCACTTGATTGACGCAGGAATCGATGCGTTGATTGTATGTGGAGGAGATGGTTCCTTGACTGGTGCCGACTTGTTCCGTGCCGAGTGGCCTAGCTTGATCGAGGAGTTGAGAAACAACGGAGACATCTCCAACGAACAGTACGAAAAGCACAAGCACTTGAACATATGTGGCACCGTTGGATCTATCGATAACGATATGGCCACCACCGATGCCACCATTGGTGCCTACTCGTCCTTGGACAGAATCTGTAGAGCTATCGACTACATTGACGCAACAGCCAACTCGCACTCCAGAGCTTTTGTTGTGGAGGTCATGGGCAGACACTGTGGTTGGTTGGCCTTGATGGCCGGAATTGCCTGCAGCGCTGACTATATCTTGATTCCAGAGAAGCCTTCGTCGTCCAAAGATTGGCAAGACCAGATGTGCGACATTGTGTCCAAGCACAGAGCTAAGGGTAAGAGAAAGACCATTGTCATTGTGGCCGAGGGTGCCATCACCAGTGACCTAAAACATATCAGTGCCAATGAGGTCAAGGATGTCTTAGTGGACCGTTTGGGCTTGGACACCAGAGTGACCACTTTGGGTCATGTCCAGAGAGGTGGTACTGCCGTGGCCTACGATAGAGTGCTTGCCACTTTGCAAGGTGTGGAGGCCGTCAAGGCTGTTTTGGAGTCTACTCCTGAAACCCCTTCGCCTTTGATCGGTATTGAGGAGAACAAAATCGTGCGGTTGTCATTGGTGGATGCTGTGCGGATCACCAAGTCCGTGGCTGAGGCCATTGAAAACAAGGACTTCGACAAGGCCATGTCCATGCGTGACTCTGAGTTTGTCGAGCACTTGAACAACTTCTTGGCCATCAATTCTGCCGACCACGAGAAGCCTACTCTTCCGGAGGACAAGAGAAAGAGGATTGCCATTGTCAACGTCGGTGCTCCAGCCGGTGGTATGAACAGTGCTGTCTACGCTATGGCCACATACTGTATGTCTCGTGGTCACAAGCCCTACGCTATTCACAATGGATTTTCTGGTTTGGCTAGACACGAGTCTGTGCGCTCCATGGACTGGTTGGAAATTGAGGGCTGGACCTCTATTGGTGGCTCGGAGATCGGTACCAATAGGGCCACTCCAGAAGACACTGATCTTGGAATGATTGCATACTACTTCGAGAAGTACAAGTTCGACGGTTTAATCTTGGTTGGTGGTTTCGAGGCTTTCACATCTTTGGATCAATTGGAGAAGGCCCGTGCCATGTATCCAAGCTTCCGTATTCCTATGGTGTTGATTCCTGCCACTATCTCCAACAATGTTCCAGGTACAGAATACTCCTTGGGTTCTGACACATGTTTGAACGCATTGATGGACTACTGTGATATTGTCAAGCAATCTGCATCAGCCACCAGAGACCGTGCTTTCGTCATTGAAGTTCAAGGTGGCAACTCTGGATACATCGCCACATTTGCTTCTTTGGCATGTGGTGCCCAAGCTTCTTATGTCCCAGAAGAAGGTATTGACTTGGCTCAATTGGAGCTCGACATCAAATCTTTGAGAGAAGCCTTTGCTACCGACCGCGGAGTTTCCAAGTCCGGAAAGTTGGTCTTGAAGAGCACTAATGCGTCGAAGGTGTTGACCGCACAGGTTTTGGCCGATATCATGAAGTCAGAATCCAACGGTGAGTTCGATGCAAAAACCGCCATTCCAGGTCACGTCCAGCAAGGTGGCTTACCTTCGCCAATTGACAGAACCAGAGGTGCCAGATTCGCTGTTAAGGCCGTGCAGTTCATTGAGGACTCTTCCGACGTCATTCTGAAGTACAAAGACGACATTGATTTCGCTGTTGATGACAAGAAGCTTTCGGCTACTGCTTCTGTGTTGGGTGTCAAGTCCTCCCACTTGAAGTTTACATCCATCAGACAGTTGTGGGACTTTGAGACGGAAACTTCAAAGAGAATGCCAAAGAAAATTTCATGGACGAGGACCAGAGAAATTTGCGACCAGTTGGTAGGTAGAAGCAAGATTCCTTAACTTTGATTTATTTAGATTATTTACATTATTACGAAATACGATACAGCACAACGAATTAGTTGTAGACAAAAAGAATCACTCTTACTGATATGGCCTGCATGACACTGTAACTAATAATACTTACCAGTATCAAATGGTTAACGCCGAGCTCCTAGAGGCACTGAATAGTATGTAAAGAGATCCTCTAATTTAGATCCGTTTACTAATAGCAGAAATTTTGGCGAAATTAAAACAATGCACATCGAGTGAGTTGAAGGTGCTCAAAAGTCAGGTCATCGATCTAGACCGAGACGTGAAGATCCAGAACATAGACATATCAACAGCATATGAGAAAAAACGTCTCAATGAGATATTGCGCCAGCTATGGATGGCTATAGACCAAGCAGATCGCAGATTGAATCTGCGATACTTTCAGTTTCATGGCCATCCTATTCCACCAGAAAAGATCACGACTTCTACTTCTATCATTGAGGAAATTAGAAGTGTAAGTAAGGAAAAAGACACGAACACGTATCAGGACATTAAGAATGATTCTTTGAACCTCGAACTTCCCGGCCAATCTGTCATACTTCGCGAGTTAGAGAACAGTCAAGTGGTGATAACTGGAGTTTCGTCAGTGCACATCGAGACCGCAGTAAAGAGTGTGGTCTACATACTCTGTGACGGCCCCGTCTTCGTCCACGGGATGGAAAATTGTATAGTGATAGCTCAAAGCCACCAGCTCCGACTCCATAATATGAAATTTTGCTCAGTTTTTGCAATGGTCCATAGTGGCCGAGTGATCATTGAACATTGCAATGAACTCCAGTTTGGAGGCTTTGACTCAGATTCCCAGACATTGAGAGGGGCTACATTCGACATTGACGACTTCAATTGGCCTACGAAAATGACCCCCAGCCCCCACTACTCCAGGCTTGACCTGTCATACCAGTGGCACTTGCCCCTAGTAGACCAAGAGTGGGGACAGAGAGTCTGGAGCCAGCTCCGTACCGATACGTGGCTGCATGACTTATAGTGGGAATGCAAGCCATTTGACACTTTGAGGCGATTCTAGTGGAGATCTTATTATTAGTAAGTGCCTCACTGGTGGAGACTCTGGTGGCAAGCGATCAGAGGGGAATGGTGTCACAGCTTTACGGTGCATAGACAATGTTGCTGATGAGGTTAACCCGAACAAATATTCCGGAACTGAGATTCCGACACAGAGATTCACATATTTGTATAGGATTATAGAACTGAGTTGGATCCTGGATTGTCCGGTCGGTGTTAACAAAACATCAAAATATCGTCAATCAGTTGATTAATTACAAAGCTAATCGTCATCGCTTCAGGCTTCGGAGAAGCTGAAAAGTCTGAAATAGGAGACAACTAAAGAAATTAGTCTTTCCACTATTTTGCTGTTTCCCCACGCTCGCACGGCCCCATTTATCATGGCTGGGTGAATTCAAATGACTAATTTTGCACCCAAGTGATACGAAATTCAAAGTTGCGGGGCACCGAACTTGGCACCTGAAATTGATGACTTGCTAATTACTATAATGTCTACTGAGGAGATTTTCGTTATTCACAACGTAAAAACCTAGTTTTCGAATTGTACTGGCAAATATCTCTAATGCGTAGATAGATTGGGGGCCGAACCGAAATTACCTAACAAAAGAGTTACCAACACTGTCAGGAAACAAAGGCGACGCAAACAAGTAACTAAGATAAGGTTCATGCACGGCGTTTTGCGTCGTTCAGACTTCTTAGGCCCTTCTCGGGCCAAACGGTTGTGTCTATCTGGCACGGTTGTTAGCTCTCTCTGCCGCGACTTACCGCGCATAGCCGTCACTATCCGTCAATAGCCGTTTATAACCGCTGCAACATGAATGTGCCACACAGTTTCGAGTCTAAAATGCCACATAATAAATACTCCCCTGGCAAAAGTATAAAGATGTCTGGAAAGTTGCCATTGATACTCAATTTCACCACTATTCAGTATGGCTCCTGTTATCACAAGACCACCTTCGGGTGAGAGTCTCTCGACTTCGTACAACGATTCCTTGCCTTTGGGTGAATACCTTTTTCTCCGAATTGCACAGGCCAATCCAAACTTGAAGTCCATTTTTGGAATCCCAGGTGATTTCAACTTGGCATTGTTGGAGCATTTGTATGCCGAGTCTGTTGCTACAGGTAAACAGATCGAGTTCATTGGAATCTGTAACGAGCTTAACGCAGCCTATGCTGCAGACGGTTACTCGAAAGCTATTAACGGCTTGAGTGTGTTGGTAACCACCTACGGTGTGGGAGAACTTTCTGCACTCAACGGTATCGCTGGAGCATTTGCTGAATTTGCTCCTGTTTTGCACATTGTTGGAACCTCTTCCACCAAGCAGATTGCACAGGCCAGAAGTGCTTCTGCCAGAGAAGTTGTCAACATCCACCACTTGGTGCAGAACAAGAATGCATTGTCCCCTCCAGACCATGATGTTTACAAGCGTACTGTTACTGATTTTTCTGTAGCTCAGGAAACTTTGGACAGCGACAACGTTTTGGAGAACTTGGCTAAGATTGATAAGGTGATCACTGCTGTCTTGAGAGAAAGCAGACCGGGCTACTTATTTGTTCCCAGCGATGTGCCAAACAGATTGGTTCCAAGATCCAATTTGCAGACAACTCTCGACGTTCAAGAGCTCAGGGACGAGGCTCTTTTGAACGAGGTCACTTCCAGAATCTTGACGAAATTGTACCAATCTGAGAGGCCCTCCATTCTTGGTGATGCATTGGCTACTCGCTTCAGAGCACAAGAGCCACTCACTAAGTTTGTGGAGAGCATGCCTGCTAACTTTGTCAAGTTATTCACAACTGCCATGGCAAGAAACATCAACGAAACATTACCAAACTTTGTCGGTGTCTACCAAGCTTACTTGTCTGCCGACCAGGATGTGGTCAACAGCTTAGAGAACAAGACAGACTTTTTGTTGAGTCTTGGTTTTTTGAACAACGAAATTAACTCCGGTAGATACTCGGGCAACTTGGATAATATCAAGGACTACGTTGAAGTACACCCTGACTACGTGTTGATCGATGGTGAGTACATTGCATTGAAGAACGCTGCTGGGGACAGAGCCTTCTCCATCTCTGACTTGCTCACCAAGTTGGCAAACGACTTCCGTCCAGGCAAGCTCATGCATAACGATGGCAAGATCAACAACATCGACTACAAGTACACACCAAAGCAATTTGCCTTAAATGACGAGTGTGATCAAAGAGTCATCACCCAGAATAAGTTGACTGACTTTTTCAATAACTACTTGCAGCCCAACGATATCTTGGTGGTGGAGACCTGCAGTTTCTTGTTTGCAGTGTCTGACCTCAGCTTCCCTCAAGGTGTTGACTTCTACTCACAAAACTTTTACGGATCCATTGGATATGCATTGCCAGCCACTTTGGGAGTGGCTCGTGCAGTCAAGGATTTGAGCTCTAACAGAAGAGTGGTCTTGGTACAGGGAGATGGTTCTGCCCAGATGACCATCCAGGAGTTATCTTCCTACTTAAGATACAATATCCAACCTCCAAAGATCTTCCTCTTGAACAACGAGGGATACACTGTGGAACGTGTCATCATGGGACCCACCAGATCGTACAACGATATCCAGGATACATGGAGATGGACTGACTTCTTCAAAATCTTTGGAGATGCCAAGGGAACCAAGCATATCAGCACTTTGGTGGATACCACGCTGCTGTTACAAGAGTTGCTCCACAGAGGAGATTCTGGTAAGATCGAGATGAACGAGGTGTGCTTGTCTAAGTTGGATGTGCCAGTTCGGTTCAAGAAATTGTTGCAATAGCTGTATAGAATAATTTGGGATAGGTTTGTTTGAGTTGGCGTAGACTACCGGAATTACAAGCTACAAGCATCTGTAGCTAAGTATTAAGAGTCTAAAACTTAGCATTAATGGAATCTATTTAATGACCGTATCAATTGAATGACGGTATCGATTAAATGACGATATCAATTAAATGACGGTATCAATTATATGACGGTATCCATTGAGTGACGATATCAATTAAATGACGGTATCGATTATATGACGATATCAATTAAATGACGATATCGATTAAATGACGGTATCGATTATATGACGGTATCGATTATATGACGGTATCGATTATATGACGATATCAATTAAATGACGGTATCGATTATATGACGGTATCAATTGAATGACGGTATCGATTACATGACGGTATCAATCGAATGATGGTATCAATTGAATGGCGGTATCGTTAAAATGAGGGTATCGATTAAATAACGGTATCGTTAAAATGAGGGTATCGATTAAATAACGGTATCGATTAAATGACGGTATTGATTAAATGACGGTATCAATTGAATGACTGTATCAATTAAATGACGGTATCGATTATATGACGATATCAATTAAATGACTGTATCGATTATATGACGGTATCAATTATATGACGGTATCAATTAAATGACGGTATCGATTATATGACGATATCAATTAAATGACTGTATCGATTATATGACGGTATCAATTATATGACGGTATCAATTGAGTGACGATATCAATTAAATGACGGTATCAATTAAATGACGGTATCGTTAAAATGAGGGTGTTGATGCCCTGACATATACGGAAGACATCAATCTGTATTTAGTAGTTTCCATACAGAGAAGAATATGGGTATTAGGAGCACTTGATGTGCCTCGTTGAGTATTTTAGATTTTATAGTGGACAGACCTTTGCTGGCGGGTCCTTTTACTGTTCCACACTCTATGTGTGCCAGTCTGCTCGCTCACAGTTGCATACCAATATTCACATTGTCGCATTTGGTCAAACTTAGTCATGCGTGTCACACTTAAGCACTTAGTAAGTGGGATCACCACTAAATGTAGATGAAGAACAAGAGAAGCAGATACGGTTTAGCTCGCTTAGTAAATTACGAGCCCTAAGTATTGTGGACAAGGTTTTCAATAGTAGCAGAACGGTTCGGGCCGACAGGTACCTGCAGAGCCAGGAAAATTAAGTGATCCGTGTGCTGGTAAAGATCAACACAATAAATGCTGATCTCCTAATTTCAAAATAGTTCAACATTCCAACTTCAAGGAAGCGTTTGAAATCTTTCACATAGAACTTCCCAAATATATTCTTCACTTCTTCTACTGACCCACTGGTTTCTCTCTATAAGAAACTATGTGGGGTATTCTGCGGCTCGGCACCACAGAATGTAGTTTCCCTTTTTCTCGCTGTCATATGAGCCTTTTCTGTTGACGTTGTTTTCTCGTTCAGTTGTAATTTCTCACATAAATTTTCCAAGAAAAATAAATTAGTTGTGGTTTCCACGGCTATCCCACTTTACCCACTCTCCACTCGGAACAGAAACCTTTCTTTATTACAATCGGAGTCCGCAGGCAGGTTTACCCCACATTTGGCGCGGCCTGGCTGTGCCGAGGGTGCAGCTTTTCTTCAATATATAGTTGGAGATTGCTCTGGTAGTATTAAAAATGTATAGACTTTAGCCTTTTTTGCTCAGGAAATCCTGCTATATTCAATTTCCCGTTGTGACTTGTCGTTTTGCTTCGTTACACGTTCTATCTTTTGTTTTCCGTTTGAATTAATCACACCGGAGTTTTTCGTCCGCTTTCCAGTCTAGTATGGGAATCCCAGTGTTGGCATCGCCAGAATCACAATACGTTTTTAACTCCCCAGAGGAGTGTGGTGTCTCGTTCCACGACATCTTGGACAACTACTTACCGCTCCCCAATGGTGACTATTCGAATCCCATTCCCGGTCTGGAGGAGCCAGGCCACTCATCGGTGTACCGCAACCTGGCTGTGAAGCTGATCAAGAAGGCGTTGATGCCCTCGCTCGAAACGTACCATGGCTTGTGGAAAAACGCTGCTAAGTATTTTGCCGAAAGACCCGCTCTTGCGTCTAGACCTTATGACTACCACACCGGCAAGTCGGCTCCTCGGTACGAGTCCATCACTTTCGAGGAAGTTGAGAAGCAGAAGAAGGAGCTCGGCTCGGGTATGTTGTTTCTTCTCCGCAACTCTCCTTTCAAAAACCCGGACTTGGAGGCTCACCGCAAGATCGACGCTCACCAGACCGACTACAGCAAATACGACAAGGACGACCTTTCCTTCATTGTGACGTTGTTTCTGGGAAACCGTGCCGAGTGGGTATTGGCCGACTTGGCCTGTGTTGCCTACTCCATAACAAACACCGTCTTGTATGACACATTGGGTCCTAGTGCCTCCGAGTATATTTTGGAGCTTACAGAGTCGCCCATGGTGATCTGCTCGTACTCGCACATCAACACCATCGTTTCGTTGAAGGAGAAATTCCCGGAGAAGTTGCAACTGCTCATTTCTATAATTTCCATGGATCCATTGGACTCATATTCGGAGGCCGAGGGCCAGGCGTTGGTGCACAAGGCTCGTGAAGCAAAGATTGAGCTCTGTGACATGAGACAAGCCCAAGGCATTGGTCGTCTCTTTCCTCATGAGGAGTTACCTCCATCGCCTAAAACGGTTTACACCATCAGTTTCACCTCGGGAACAACTGGCTCTGCTCCTAAGGGTGTGGTGTTGACTCAAGAAAATGCTGCTTCTGGTGTTTGCTTCATTTGCTGCTGTGCTCCCTCAGTCAAGAACGACCGCGAGATGGCTTTCTTGCCTTTGGCTCATATCTTTGAAAGACAAGCCTTGGCTTTCAACTTGAGTAAAGGAGGCGTCTCTGGCTTCCCTCAGTTGAATGGTGGGCCATTGACATTGATTGAGGACTTGAAGTTGCTCAAGCCGAAGCACATGGCCAACGTGCCTAGAGTATATACGAAGATGGAGGCCGCCATCAAAAATGCCACTCTCAACCTGGACCTGGCCTTGAAAAGAGCACTTTTCACCAAGATTGTCAACACCAAGTCCGAGAGACAGGCTTCGGCGGAACATGCCAAGGGTGAGCACTGGCTCTACGACCGAGTGTTCTTGCCTAAGGTTCGGAAGTCTTTAGGTTTCGACAACATGGAGTATGTCATCACTGGGCTGGCACCCATTTCCCCATCCACTGTTAAGTTCATGAAGGCTGCTCTTGGCGTTGGTTTTTCACAAGGTTACGGATTGACTGAGCTGTTTGCTGGTTTCTCGTTCAGTGACGCTTACGAGCAGAATCCAGGCTCTTGTGGTGCTCCGGGAGTCTGTAGCAGTATCAGAGTCCGTGAGTTACCCTCGTTGGGATACAAGTTGGATGACCCTAGAGGCCCTAGTGGAGAGCTTGAGATTACGGGTCCTCAAATTTTCACGCATTATTACAAGAACCCGGAGGAAACAGCAAAGGTATTGCACGACGGTTGGTTTGCCACCGGAGATGTTGCCAGAATCAACCCTGAAAACGGCAGACTCTACATCATTGATCGTGTGAAGAACTTCTTCAAGTTGGCCCAGGGTGAGTATGTCACTCCCGAAAAAGTGGAGAATGTCTATCTTTCCAGTAACTCACTCCTCACTCAGTGCTTTGTTCACGGAGACTCATTACGTCACTTTTTGGTTGCTGTAGTTGGAGTGGACCCTGACAGGATTATTAAATTCTTGACCACTCATTGTGCGATTAGCAGATCTGAGCTTAATGGCGAGGAGGCGATCTTGCAACATATCAACAAGCCAGAGAATAGAACAAAGTTGCTTCAAGTGTTGAACACCAATGTCAAGGGTCTTCAGGGCTTCGAGCTCATCCAAAACTTGTATGTGGAGTTTGAGCCATTGCGTTTGGAGAGAGATGTTATCACACCCACCGTGAAAATCAGACGTCCGATCGCTGCCAAGTATTTCGGAAAGCAGATTGATTCCATGTATGAGGAGTCACCGTTGGTCAGCAAGCAGAAGCTTTAGGCTAATTTATTTATGGATAAACTCTAAGTGAATATCCAAGTTAGAGAATTAGGAAGATGAGTATACACAGATTACATTGAGCAGTAACAAGATGAGCATTATAACTATTTTATTGGGCCTTTAGAAACTTGTATCAGAAATAAAAAATAAAATTTATAAAAGAAATAATAGGAAATATAAAAATTAATAAAGACAAGTTGAACGCTCCATACCCACCACACTGTATAGGCAACCACTCTCACCTAAATGTCGTGCGCTGCCCGCGACATTCTACGCTCATAAACCTCGAAGAGCTTGCAAACATTTCAACTACAGTTATCACCTAATGGTAAGTGAATAATCATAAATTATCTAGATGCTCCATACTAACGCATCCAAGGCTTCCACTATTGCTACCACGTCTTCGCAATCGAGAGACCAGAATGGCCTCTCATTGATTGCCTCGCATTCCCACATATCTGGGTTGGGTTTAGACGATAACTTAGTGCCAAAGGAATCGGCACAGGGAATGGTGGGCCAGCTCAAGGCCAGAAGGGCCGCTGGGCTCATTTTGAAGTTGGTCCAGGCCGGCCAGATTGCCGGAAGAGCCGTTTTGATCGCGGGTCCACCATCGACAGGTAAGACTGCCATTGCCATGGGATTGTCGCAGAGTTTGGGCCAGGATGTGCCTTTCACTGCCATTGCTGGTTCGGAAATCTTCTCTTTGGACTTGTCCAAGACTGAGTCGTTGACCCAGGCGTTCAGAAAGTCCATTGGCATCAAGATCAAGGAGGAGACCGAGATTATTGAAGGTGAGGTTGTAGAGATCCAGATCGACCGCTCCATCACCGGTGGCCACAAGCAAGGTAAGCTCACCAT
This sequence comes from Sungouiella sharkensis, assembly GCA_030567015.1. Taxonomy (NCBI): domain Eukaryota; kingdom Fungi; phylum Ascomycota; class Pichiomycetes; order Serinales; family Metschnikowiaceae; genus Sungouiella; species Sungouiella sharkensis. The sequence goes on along the minus strand of JAJLRN010000052.1, from coordinate 31,431 downwards.
CAAGACTACCGATATGGAGACTATCTACGAGTTAGGAAACAAGATGATCGAAGGATTGACCAAGGAGAAGGTTTTGGCTGGAGACGTTATTTCCATCGACAAAGCTTCGGGAAAGATCACCAAGTTGGGTAAGTCGTTCACTAGAGCAAGGGACTACGACGCTATGGGCCCAGAAACAAAGTTTGTCCAGTGCCCTGAGGGAGAGTTGCAGAAGAGAAAGGAGGTTGTTCACACTGTTTCTTTACATGAGATCGATGTGATAAATTCAAGACAGCAAGGCTTTTTAGCATTGTTCTCTGGAGACACCGGAGAAATCAGATCGGAGGTACGGGACCAAATCAACACAAAGGTTGCTGAGTGGAAGGAAGAGGGCAAGGCCGAGATTGTTCCAGGTGTGTTATTCATTGATGAAGTGCACATGTTGGACATTGAGTGCTTCTCTTTCATAAATCGTGCATTGGAGGACGAGTTCGCGCCAATTGTAGTTATGGCTACCAACCGTGGAGTCTCGCAAACCAGAGGTACAAATTACAAGTCTCCCCATGGAGTTCCATTGGATTTGTTGGACAGATCCATCATTATCCACACATCCCACTACACAGCCGACGAGATCAGAACCATCTTGTCGATTCGTTCCAATGAGGAAGAGGTCGAGTTGACTGCCGATGCATTGGAGTTGTTGACCAAGATTGGACAAGAAACAAGCTTGCGTTATGCGTCCAACTTGATTTCCGTATCACAGCAGATTGCCCTGAAGAGAAGAAGCGAAAGCGTCGACTTGGTGGATCTCAAGAGAGCTTATACATTGTTCTTGGACTCCGAGAGATCAGTGCAGTTTGTGTCTGAGTTTTCTGATAAATTTATTGACGACAATGGGAAAGTGACATTAGGGTCCAACGGCAAGGCAGAAGATGACAAGATGCAGACAGACTAAATCGAATATGTACGATACAAACTAAATAAAATAAAGAGGCTAGTTTTTTTCATTCTAACGATGCATTACTATTTCAGCGACTAGGTGCCCTTAGTATTCAAAATCAAGGCAATAATCAAACCGTACAACCCCAACACTTCAGCGAAAATCAAAATCAACACAATTCCCACGAACAATCTGGGCTGGTGCATGAACTGTCTCACACCTTCATCGCCAACCACTCCAATGGCATAACCAGAAGCCAAACAGGAGAAACCGACGGAAAGTCCACATGCCAAGTGCATGGTTCCTTTAAATAATGAGTATTCCTCAGATGGGTTCATACCACCAGCAATCAATACAGACACCACCAATCCGTACACAGAGAGAATACCAGACAATACAACGGGAATCAATGACTTCATGATAAGCTCGGGTTTAAAGGTACCAATACCAGCGATACCAATACCGGATTTTGCTGAGCCAAAGGCTGCTCCCACGCACGAGAAGATCATGGAAGCGGCACAGCCGGCAAAGCCCAAAAACGGGGCAAATAACGGTGTGAGCTCGTCACTGCTTGAACTCATGTTGAATTGAAATGTGTAAAGCTGGTTAGGGTGAGATACTCGAGGTATTTTATTGCACTCGGAGACTAGCGGGTCGTGCGGTGACGAGAAATGGTGAAGGGAAGAGAGTTATTGATATAAAGGGGATTGAAGAGATCAAGAATAAATGGGGTAGATGAGAGTGCCGTTAGTATTGGTTATTTGTGTCTTTTGATTACTTCTTTATAGATAGCTTTTATGGATACATGAAGTATCCCCACTGTCCAGGCACTAATCACTGAGTTCTCACCAGGCACTAATATAAGAAGTTCAATGAAGTAGGCTTGAGGCACGGGTGTAGACTTACCGCACCATTTACATACACCTCTCATAAGTTAACATATCCACAACATGAGTGCCAATCAACACTACGAGAAGATTCTGCTTTCGAAGCAGGATTTGGCACATCTCTATCGCCAATTTGTACTTGCATCACAGGCGAAAATCAAGCACCATCTTCCTGTTTCCGACAGCCACGACCCGCTCCGAGTAGAGGTGGAAAACATAATCACTGACCATCTAGCAGAAGCGTTTGAGATGGCCAAGCTGGCATTTATAGTGGATGGGCGCGACCTAGGTGATGACGAGGTGTCCATTCGAGATATTCTATCGCTTCAACCGTCCGAGGAAGTTGTGCCTTTCGACACTCAACTCAACCATAAGCTCAGATCGATCATTCAGCAGGTGGAAAAGGAAACTACCGAGGTCACCAGGCTCCGACGGGAGCTCCCCCAGCAGGCCCGTGATGCATATGAGTCGCTCGTGTCCACCACAGACCACGAAGTCACGGCGATAATCAGTGAGTTGGCAGATTCTATTCCTGTAGTCAAACAGAGGATTCCAACGGTGGAGGAAACGGTGCCTAACTTGACGGAGATTGTGGGAGAGCTTCAGGAAAGCGTTCGCAGCCTCTATGAGCTCAAGACTACACTTCCGCTCCACCAAGCGCAGTTGGACTCGCTCAACCAAACCATGCAGTTTCTAGAGGATAATTATAGAAGACAACAAGCGGAAGCCAGATTAATGAAGTGAATGTGCGAATCTGGCAAACACGAATTGCAGATCTAAGGGAAAATCTCTGAAAGAGAGTAGGAGAGTATCTATGGGAAAGTATCTGGGAGAATATCTGTGTAGAATATCTAAAGGAGATTATATTTGGGAGATGATGTATAAGATTTTATCTCTGGGAGAAGATCTATATAGGAGTGACTATGGGAGAATATGTATAAGGTTTTATCTATGGGAAAAGGTCTACAATAGAAAATGGAAAGGAAAATCTATAAGATTTTATCTATGGGAGAATATGCACAAGATATTATCTGTGTCTGAGTACCTATGTGAGAGAATCTAAGGGTAAATGAATCAAGGAGAATATCTATGGGAGATATCTATCGAGACATCTATGGGAGATTCTCTATATGAGATTATGTATGGGAGAGTATGTATAAGATTTTTACTCTGGATGAATATGTACAAGATATTATCTGTGTGTGAATCCCTATGTGAGAGTATCTACGTGTGAATGAATCAAGGAGAATATTTAAGGAGATTATCTATGGGAGAGTATGTATAAGATCTTATCTATGTGAGATTATCTATATGAGAGTATCTTGGGAGAATATGTATTGATTTTATCTATGGGAGAGTATCTTTGGGAGATTATCTATGGGAGACTACAGTCTGTATGGAAGTATTTGAAATCCGAACTTTTTAGACTTTATAATCATACGAAATTAATACCTAACACTAATAATCTCAACTATTCCCTCGCCTTTCTTATTATTTATCTTTTCTTCCCTTCTACATTTCTCTGCATCATGTCGCACCAGCTTGTGGAGTGTTTATTGTGGATTTAGCCCAATGCGGAAATGGCATTGAATCCCAGCCTCTTGTCCAAATGTAAACTCTAGAAACCACAGAAGATTTCTTTCAAGGGCCATGGCTTCACCAGTCAGAAATGTAGCGTCCCGGTATTTGGAGGCGTTGGAGGACTCGACGCCCTCCCGAATGCCATTGACCACCACGTTCAAGTTCAACTCGAAAACGAACCTTGCCAAAAACACCAAGTTTGACTCACCGGACTTGGAAGACTTAGCCAGGCAGATGAATATCGAGACGCCAGTCAAAAATCCCCTAATCCGCACATCTTTTGATACCCCTTCAGCTACGGTTTCCTCGTTCAAGGTTACTCCAAGAAGCAGGTCAGACTCTGAAAACGGTTCTAAAGCAAAAACACCATTGAATCGCCAGAAAACTGGCCCTTGTGCAAAAGACAGCAAGGGATACGAATACTTGTGCCGGATTCAGGCAATTAAAAACTGGCTTCAGGTTGTTCTTGATGAGGAGATTGCCCAGGAACCAGCCGAGCTCATATCATACATTCGCAACGGAATTTATTTGGCAAAGTTAGCCAATGTGTTTTTGCCTCTGAAGAAAACAGTCTATACCAATGATAGGAAACTCGAGTTCAGGCATACCGAAAACATCAACCGATTCTTCATGTTGCTACAATACTTGAACATTCCCGACTTATTCCGTTTTGAACTTACCGATCTCTACGACGCCAAAGATGTTCCCAAGGTGTGGTTCTGTTTCCATGCCATGGGTTACATTATCCACCAGATGGACTCTAATTATCCAGCAATTGAGAATTTGGTCGGAAAACTTGAGTTTGAAGATAGCGACATCAAAATTGCCGACAGAGCCCTTGTGGGTCACCACTTGCCCAACTTCTCCAGTGCTGACCAAGAAAACAGTTCATCTCCTGGCCGAAACTCATACATGATTAAAACATTGACGATGCAGACGCCAACAAAGTTGGCAATTCCACCTCGGCCTAGTCTAAATACAGAAACTGGAAATCCGTTCAGAGAGCAGGTGCCATCGCTTCCGTCATCTCTGAATTACGAATTGAACAGTGTCCGCAAGCCAGATTTGTCAATTTCTGCTTATAAGACACCCGACACCAGTCCAGTTGCAGCACATTCCTCTCACTTATCGGTCAAGTCTCCAGAATTGGACAACTACGTAATCAATGTCATCAAGTTGCAAGCATTATCGAAGGGAGTTCTTTTCAGGTACAAAATGTTTGTTGATAGGATCATGTTGAGATCGTTCGATTCCGAGTTAACCGAGCTTTTCTCTGTGATCAGAGGAAACTTGAGCAGAAAGCATACCGTGCATCGCCATCGTAATGATTTACTCTCTTTCAGAGACGATATTATTACTTTGCAGTCAATGGCTAGAAGCAAAATTCTGAGACGTTTCTTGGGATACAGCTTCTGTACTGAGGATGAGAGAAGTGTTCTCAAACTCCAAAGTCTTGTACGTGGTTCTATGGTCAGGCAAAGAGTGAAAACAATAAAGGGAGCTTTACGCCAAAGCGAACCAGATCTTCTTAGGTTGCAATGTATGATCAGAGGCCGGAGAATTCACCAAAGAGTGTCTACAGTTGCTCCTGTGAGATCACAGATCGAGGATAATGTAATCAAGCTTCAGTCACTGTGTCGACGTGCCTTGTATCACAGACAAACAAACAGTGCTATTGTGTCTCGTTTGAGTGACAACGAAATCTCTCAACTCCAATCTATCATCAGAGGTGGGCAAACAAGAAACAAAGTCAGAGTGTACTTGAGGACTCTCAGTAAAGAACATTACAATTTGAGGGAACTTCAAAGTATCGCAAGAGGAGGTGTTTTAAGAACTAGACTTTGTAACAATGTTTTAATCACATTGCTCGGTGAAGATATCAAAATGAATGAGCTCTTTGCCAAAGTCAGAGGAAACTCGCTTCGAAGACAAGTTGGGTATAAAAAGTCAGTTTTGGAGTATGTTGCAGAATCGGAGGTGACACCAATTCAGTCCGTTTTCAGAGGTATTTTGCTTCGATTCCAAAAAGACATTGATTTAGAAGACGTTTACGAGCACGTCAATTCGATCATATCTTTGCAAGCAAAGATCAGAGCAAATGCTGTCACTAAGGATATGATATTGATGGAGAATCACTACACAAACAATCTTGATAAGGTGGTAAAAGCGCAATCTATTCTCAGAAGCAAGTATATCCATAACGCTTACAAGTCATTAATCAACATGAAAAATCCACCTGTTGCAGTCTTAAGAAAATTTGCCTATTTACTATCTGACAGTTGTAGCGACTATCAAGAAGAAATGCAATTGAGCAAGTTGAAGGATCTAATTCTTGAGAAATCCAAAAATAACGAAGATTTAGAGCTGCAGATTGAAAACTTGGACATTAAATTGAGTTTATTGGACAAGAACAAGATATCTATTGAAGATTTCATGAAGCAAAATAATAAGTTCAAAGCTTACAAGCCTGTTCAGCCTAAGACCTTGAACGCCACAAACTTGGATAAGTTGAACAAGTCTTCGAGGAAGAGAATTGAGTTGTACCTGTCAATGTTTTATTTCTTGCAAACTAAGCCTACTTATTGGTTGAGACTTTACAAAGACCATCCAAGTTGCGATCGGGATGAGTTTACCAAAACCCTACAGCATCAAATTCTTCTGGTTTTTCCACTCCTGAAGGGATCTGTCAGCACTCATTCTAGGGAGGAATTTTTCTTCTTGAAGTTTGTTTGCACTTTGATGGACAATGATATACTAAGAAGCAAGAACATAGCTGACATTACTAAGGCCAAGTCTGCATTGTGGATCGATTTCATTGTGGATTTCAACAATCATGTTTACCAAAGAATGCATCTCAAGAAAATTTTTGGCAAGATGGTCTCCAGAATTATCGATGATGACGAACTTACTTTCGAGTCGGATCCATCTATAATCTACAATCACATCCGTGATAAGGAGATAAGAGTTCATGGCTCTTCTTCCAAAAAGATGACCATCACACCTCAAGAGGCTATTAAAGACGAAGAAGTTTCATCAGCATTCGTCAAGAATTTGATCACATTGAGAGAAGTATCTGCCGACTCAATGGAACTCATTCAGAAATCGGTTGCGGATATTCCACTTCATGTTAAAATAATTGCGAGAAAAGCTTATCTGCTTTCCTCGATCAACTTTCCCGATCAATCTGAACAACAACATCTTGCAGTTGCAGGTGTAATCTTCTTCAAACACTACATTAGCAACATTATGCATTTTCCAGGAAACTTTGGATACTCTACCAAGGACCCATTTCCCACTGCAGTGGGATCCACAAGTAGGCTGGCAGAGAATTTGAAGTACCTCAGCAGGGTTCTATTGCAAATTTTCTCCATGAAGCCCTTCACTGACAATTTCATGAAGCCGTTGAACGATTATGTTCTCTCGTGTGTTGACACAACAAGAGCCATTGTCAAAGAGGTTATCAATGTGACACTGTTAGAAGTTGAGTATGAGATGAATGATTATGACGACATCGTTTCTCACTCCAAACCTCAGTTGACCATGAAGGTCAGCGATATGATTGCTGTGGAGAAAATGGTCACCAGAAATCTCGATATTGTTGCACCTAGCATGGATGACCAATTGTATTCTATTGCTAGTGAATTAAATGAGGTTGTCAACTCAGCTGATGACTTTGTGACTCTTACGGAGTTGGGAAGTGTCACATTAACCTTGTCCCCCAGAACCCAGGAAGACACTGTCGCAGATTCAAAAGTCAAAACTCTCCTCGCTCAAGCTAAAAGATGTTTGCTTTACATAATCAGAGTTCAGGATGGCAATGATCTCTTAGAGCTTTTTATTCATGGTATCAAACCAGTTCATGAGGTAAAATTCAGAAAGATCATTGAGTCTGAAAATAATGCTTCTGGCAAGAGCAGCACTGAGATTAATCCTTATCGAAAATCCTTCTTGGGTGATTTGACAAGGATGAGCTACATCGACTTAAAGAAGTTGGCACTTAAGGTGATCCTACAGTTGGAATCTCTCAATATAGTATCGCGCAAGAACTCCTTCCAAGAGCTTCTCAATCTGATCGTGGTTGATATCAAGACCAAACATTCCCAAAGATTGTCGCGAAAGTCTCAATTGAAAATTGCTAACCAAACAGTAGACAAATTGTTGGAGAAGGAAAAATTCTTGAGACGTCAACTTCATGATTATGAGCAACACATTGACAGCGTGCTCAGTGAATTGCAACTTAAACCGAAGGAAAAGAAAATCTTCAGCATCATTCCCGTGTTCAGCAAGCAATACTTTTATCACCGTCAGCTTAAAAAGAATAACCGTTTGCCCAAATTTGGCTCATACAAGTATTCTGCTAAGAAGCTCATGGATCAAGACGTGATCACAGACTTCGCAGGCGAAATTGCAGGCAAGTTTGCATCCAGCTCAAAGCTCGATTTCATGTTCAGTTGTCACAAACTGGGTCAATTCGTCATCGAAGCAGCTAATGGGTCTGTCACGATTCCTGGAGCATGTGCAACCATTACTTTGGACCAATTGTTGGACCACCAATATGAGAAGAAGAAAAGCTGGGAAATGTTCAGTAGTATGGTAACCTTTGACACCGACAATCTCTCAGCATTGATTTTCAGGAAGTTTTACGACATTAAGAGAGACTGAAATAGCGGTCTATTGTATAATTACATAATGGATACATCACTTTTTCAAAAGTTGCTCGATCTTTTTCTCTAACAGCTCAATCTTATCGTTCTTCTCGAGACCACTTTCAGTCAAGATGGAAACCTGCTTCTCCAAACTCTCAACGAGCTTGGCAAGCCTGTCAACAGTAGCTCTCAAAGTTGGCTGACCAGCTCCTGAGCTAGTAGGTGCGGGTTCGGCGCTAGGTATAACTTCCTTAGGCACCTGCAGAGTCTTTGTTAGCTTCTCTGTTTCAACAACATTTGGCTTTTCCTTAACTTCCTTGACTTCCTTAAGCTTTGCTGCCTCCTTCAGTGGATTAGAGACCTCCTTTTCCACCTTTGGAGTCTCTACTTCCTTCACAGCCTCCTTAGGCAGATCCACTGGCTTCTTCACTTCTTCCCAGTCGTCGTCCTTGCTCTCCTCGATTCTCTTTGCGTCCTCGTCATCAGACTCATCCAGCACCTTGTTGAGTAGGTTGTCCACCTTGTCTGAGGACTTCAAGACATCGTCAACAGTCTCCTTCTCCTTCGCAGGAGGTGGAGTTACATCCTTTGGCTTTGATGGGGTTGCTGCCTTTGATGTTGGGGTTGGCGCTGGTGTTGTCTCTTTTTCTTTCTTCTTCTCAGAGATGCTCACTGCCGGAGTTGAGTTTCTGATTTCAGGTGAGATTCCTTCGTAAAGAGCCTCCATCTTAACTAACAATGGTCCATTGACTTCCATCCCACTGAACCAATCAGCAGCAGAAAGAGCAGGCTTATCCGAAGGGGCATCTGGGTAGATGTCCTCCTGGAACAACTCTGATTTTCTTGGAACAATGAAAGATATGGGCTCAATGGATTGGTCGTTTACAGTCTTGAACGACTTCAAGATTTCATTCTCCTTAAGGTTCACTTTGATCTTAGGAGCACTCGCGAAACCTCTTTGCGCATCTGTAGACGCATATTGAGACAATTCATAAAGCTCATCACTGTCATACTCGTAGTAACGGATGTTCCCGTCACCTTTACCTACCAAGTACAAAATTGAGGTGGAGTCGTCGAAAACAGGAATCAAAACACCAGATGAGGAGTCAATGACCAAGAAACCGTCAATTGGGCCCCTTTCAATGTCATTGACGTCCCAAATACCAACCTGTCTATCGGACAATCTGGAAAATCCAGTGGTCAAGATACGGTCAGTGTTGCCCAACCACACCACTCTGGAAGACTTGGCACCAGTGTGACCAGGACCCTCCGAGATGATTTTCCCTTTTCTAATGTCCCAGATTCTCAATTTCTTGTCTCTGGAAGTGGTGGCCAAGAGCGAACCGTTGTAGTTGAAAGCGAAAGACGTCACCAAGTCCTTGTGTTGCAAAGTGATCTCGTCCTTTCCAGTTTCAACGTTCCAAATCTTGACTGTGTAGTCCAACGAAGAAGATGCCAACACATTCTCTGCACATGGATGGAACTGGACGTGGCCCACTTTTCTGGTGTGGCCAGAAAGAACCTTCGAAGGCTCAACAAAGTCTTTCACCTGGTCATCTTCGTCCACATAGTTGTGGAACGAGTAGTCCTCAGGAATATCCCATAATAAGATCTTTCCGTCCTCCGAGCAACTCACAACTTGCTGCTCATTGAATGGATTATAGGCTGTGTCCAACACAGGACCCTTGTGACCTCTGAACAATGGCACGGTGTCTGGGGCCTTGCCGACTTCACTGAGCGGAATGACAGCAAAAGCTCCACCTCCTGAAGCTGCCCAGTTGACGAAAAGATACTTTCCGTTAGTGTTGATGATGTTAGAATCCCAGGCATTCTTGGTGATCTTCAAGTTCTCGTAGCACAATTCCCTCTTGGCTGCCTGGCCAAAGACGTGTCTGTACTTCGATGCTCTGACAAATTTTCCGCTAGATGTTAGTAGCAAATTCTACAAGACAGGGGATCCTGGTGCATACCTCATGGCAATTCGTGTTATTAAATTTTAACCATTTGGAACTTGCGTTGATATACGGACGTCGGAGTGCATATGTAAATGCCCAACCAGGCCTGAGGTTTCAGATGACATTAGTATTTATGTTCGGAAGTTAACTTTCCAAGTTCTATCTTATTCTTATAATCTGCTTAAAATCATATTTTTTTAAATTTGCTCTTTCTTACATTATCAACCTGTTGTTCTCTGCCCTTTTCCATCCTTTTCTACTCTCTTCATAGTACTCAACTCTCGCACTCGCTCACTAACATGTTGTATAGATCCGATTGGGAGTACTCGTCGTAATTTTCTTGCTGCTTCTTCGCTACCAAGTCCACACAGTTGACAATCTCGTATAGACTGCTCTCGCCCAATGCATGTCGTAGAGCTTTATCACTTACATGCTGCCATTTCCCAAGTTTGTCTCCATCGTACTTCTTCCACTCCTCCCAAGATGCGAAAACCCGGTGTGGAGCAAGTTTTCCCACCAGCGTCGCCAAAAGCTTCTGGAACTCGGCCTCGCCCGGAAACTTGCCCAAATCTGGCCACTTCAGTGGCACTATATACAACGCAACCATCTCTATGAACGTTTTAGGCTCGTCTATCCGTCCACTCGCAAGCTTACTCAAATACCAGTTGTGAGCATGGAGCATGGCCTTGATTCCTACGTCTCGCTCTTTACGCCGCCTCTTGTTCTTCTCTTTTACTTCCTGCTTGGAGTTATATGTGCGAGATACCTTCTGCCTTGTGGTTTTGCTCACTAGCTGCCTGTCAGAGCTAACTTGCCGGTTTTCGCCTCGTCTCACGACATTTTTGCGGATCGCATCTACTTCCGAATCGGGATGGAGCGGATCAGCTCTTTTTGAATCCAAATGACGTCCATAAGTGCTTTTTGAAGCGAAGCTTTTCTCACAGAACTGACACTTTATGGTCTGTGTGTCCAGATTGTCCATGTATTGCAAGAGTCCATAGAATGGAGTGATAGATTTGGGATGCAGGTTACCCAATCCGGTGCACTAATATTATCTACTAACATCGACATTTCGCAGCCCAAGCTCATTCTTCTCATGGTCTAAACTTACTAATTCTACACTGGACCTGAAGCTAGATATTGCAGTATTTTAGTATCATATATGACCCAATCTCCCAATCCTGGTTTATTCCTTAAAGATCGAGCTTGGAGACAATGTTGCGCAACTCAGACACATAGGTGTTGTTAATAAGATCTTCATGACCAGAGACAACCTTAAGAATGAGCTCGTTCAAGTCCGCAGACCCAAGGATATCCACGTGCTCTGCAGTCTTGGCTCCTCCTCTGATATCGAATCTGTCTGGCTCGTGTCTCATCTCCACCACCTTCACCTGAATGTTGGCTGGGTTGAATCTGGATCCCTCTTTCTGCCACTCGTGGCACATGGTATGCGTCATTAACGAGACGGTTCCGTCTCCGTCCCCCATGAATACAGGGTTTGGACTCTCCGTGTCGATAACAAAAGGCAATCCCGAGTTGCTGTCATCCTCCTTGTAGGTGTATGCTCTCTCCGTAGGGTTTCCCACACCGTAGAAACAGAAGATCTTCATGTCTGGAGCATTAGGAAGGGCTATTTCCAATGGATTAGACCATTTAGAGTGGTCATTTTCGTTTGCAGCAAGCTCCTCCTTAGTTTTAGCAATTCCAAAAGAGTACTGTTCCTTGACTCTGTTGGAGAACCAGTCTGGAGATCTATCCAAAAGGAACTCGATGCTGTCAGCAACAGTGAAATCCTTCTGATCCTCTTCGATACCAGTGATAGAAGCAGCGTTGCCCTTGCTGGTTTGGTATCTGATGAACGGTCCAAAAGTCTCATTCTTCAATCCAGTCAAGGAGACGTCTGAAACGTTTGTTTGGAGCTGATTAGTTGGGTCATCTGGAGAGTAGGTCAAGTTGCCCCAGATGGTATCTCCACCCTTGGGGATCATCGATGGCACACCACCGAATGTGCGAAGCATCTCGACTCTCTCCTTTTTGGAGAAGAACTTTTCCAATCCGTAGATAGCCAACTGGTTCAATTGCACGGTATCCTTCATTTCTCCCGAAAGCAAAGCTGGGATAGCTTTTGGAGTTCCCAAAACCGACCCACTGATGTCGATGACACCTGCCAAGTACTTATTGCACCAATCCTTTCCACCGTTACCGTAGTGCTGACCTTCAGCCTCAACCCACTTCATGAAGTAAATGACTATCTGAGAACCCATGGAGTGGCCCACCAAGTAGGTCTTCTCGCCGTTGAGTTCATACGTGGTCTCGATCTGCACTTTCAACTTTGAGAAATAGCCATCACGCTTTTCCAAGTCGAGGTATGCCAATCTCCAGTCGTAAGCTGCACTGATCATGTTGTTAGGTCCGTATCCAATAACAGCCAAGTTCTGTAGAATCTTGTTCCAGATCCAGTAGCCAGCCATAAAGAAATCTGCCGCATCGAAGCCCAGCGATGCTCTGAGCTTGATTCCTGGAGGATCCAAGCCTGTCTCTGGGTCAAGTTTGATGTGCTTGAGCCAGCAAGTCTTATCTAATACCATGGTACGCAACATATAAAATGACCCCCACAATCTCTTACGGAAGTGAGCGACCGAGGGGCAGTCGCCATCTTCGTTGAGCCCCCACGACTCGATTCCGGTAGAAATAACACCCGGCACCATCACCACATTGTGCTTCTCGGTGAGGTTGTACGTCTTCTGCATTCTACGACCAACAGAGAAAGATTCTGCGGAGCCATGGAGCTCATTTTTCGCGTTGCCATCACTTTCAAGCATCTGCTGCAAGCCCAGCGGAATGGCTCCCTTCCAGTCCTCCAAGAACATGTTGATGGAGTCGAAACTGATCAACTTATCCATCTCAGACATGATATCATCTGATGACATTGCCGTGACAACTATAGTGGCAACGAGACCAAGCACCGCACCCAAGATAAACGTGACTCTTCTCGACTGGTATAACTTCTTCTTGAGCTCCTTTTTTTGCTTGGTGTCCTTATGGCGAGAGTGATGAGAGTGGCCCTTCGTTGACTGTGGGGATTGCTCTGCGCTGGAGCCAGTCGCAGCGTCCTCGGGGTCAATTGGCACCTCATGGGTCGTATCCTTTTCCAACTTCCGGTTCTTGCGGTTGGTAATCTCGGAGTCCGACATTATTCAATGGTAGATGGAATTCGGATGTGAAAAACGCTGAATCTACTGTTTCACACAATCCAGCAGGATTCGCGAACCTCTATTATCAGGTGCGGCCAAAAACCATCGCCTGCTACTACAACTCCCATTGCTGTCTGTGTGAAGGACCACCGGTTTCTAGAAGAGAACGGGCTTGCATGTACAGGTAGAGCCAGATTACTGGAGATTTCAATGGGGTTTGGTGGAAGTTGGTGATTACAATCTGTTGTTCATTGAAGTCACGAGGCAAGATCGCCCGCACTTAAGGCGGAGACAGCCTATTGCCGTTATGTAGGTAATAAATTAGGTGGTAGGCCAGCAAGCGCCAACTTTTCGTAGTGGAATTGTGGGATTGGGAAATTACATGGATCATGAGTAGGTCTCCACACACCGGGACGTAAGTCATACGTAGACCCGGTTACCTGGGGAAGTAAGTTAAGGCAATGCTTAATCAGATATCAAGAAGATAAAACGAGCAGCTAGAATGAACAGCAAGAACGAGCAGCTAGAACGAGAAGCTAGAACGAAAAACTAGAACGAGCAGCTAGAACGAGTAAAATGAGCAGCTAAAATAGCTTAAACTAGCAGAAACAGCTCACCCTAAAGTGCATCCATGGTAAAATCGTACTCAATTCCAGGGGTCACGCTCGCGATGAACTTGAGGAAGATCACAAGATACTGGTCGACCCGAATACCATCCTCCTCTGGTGTCTGGTCTTGCAAGTCCAACTTGTCCATATCAGCAGCCAAGTTGGTGGTGGCAGTCTTGGCTTTGGCGTGCTTCATAAATACCTTCATCACCGATGAGTGCTTGCAAGGATGGATCGACACCGCAGTGGTGCTGTAAGACATTGGCAAGTTCTCGATAGTAGCCGTCTTGTCTTTGTAGTCCCCGGAAATGTCCTCGTACATCTGGTGGGGCAAAATTGGGATTCCGTTGGCACTGAAACCAACCAAATACATCTTGGGCACCCTATACGACGTCGAGTATGAGATGTACAAGTCGTACTTGCGGAGATTCAGCTCGTTCGACTCAATGTGAGTGAACTCGTCAAGATCGTCTTCCGCCACCGAATCCTCGACATTCTCCTCCATCAAGTCATCTAAGTCCTGCTGGCAGTCCTGCTGCTGCTGTTGCTTCATGGCATTGACAGAGCTGGTATTGAGCCGAGGCACCCATTCACTGTCACTGTCTGGATCGTGGCTTTCTTCGGTCTCCTCGACGGATTCAGGCAAATAAGACGCCACACGCTGGTACGAAGGTACGTGTCTTGTAACGAGAAACTGCTTGTCGGCCGGCAAAAACTTCTTTTGCAAGTTGGGAGGACAAGTTCCCCATTTCCAGGTAGGGAACTTATACACCAAGTAGTCGCCAGCCTTGACGAACTCCTCGGGAGAAATTTCGCCCGTTTTGCGGAAATTAGACTCGTTGTTTATAGGAGTCAAGTACTCTCTCAAGGACGAGAGCTTGCTTCTGAGACTCATAGTGGTTCAGGTTGTAACCAAGGAAGGCGATAAGATTGGGAATCTTATCACGGGAGAGATGTATGCAGTCCGCTATGTGGGTGGAAGTTCTACGTTTTTTACGAGGCTGAGATCCACATTAAGGAAGCTTTAATGAGACGGCTTTCTCTGGCAGTTTGACTTTCAATCTCCATAATCTTCAGAAAGTACTTGTGGCTGCGACTTCGTACGTTCGTAGATAATGAAGCAATGAATGACAAAGGAAAGGGGCTCCAGAGAACAAAACAATGGATAATTAGTTAAGTGAGAGTCAAAAGGAGCCTTTCAACAACATTCGAACGTACCGTATATGTTTGCGTGCCAATATAGCCATTTGGGCAAAACGTTGGTTTGTTTGTTGTTGTGGAAGGCAAGCGCGAATTTGGAAAGAGTTGGAGAATCTGCCGAGAAAAGACAAAACTGAAACAGAAAAAGCGGCCCTAAAATTCGGAATTTATAAGGGAGCCGCTGATTCTCCATGAGCTTGTACTTTGGAACCGAATAAACATGATTGCTCCATTCTCCAACGAATATATATGTTGACTATTTAATTTAAGGCCAGTGACCATATTGACAACCTAACAAGATAGAACACCTCTACTGTGTGCAGGTACAATACAATAAGCTTTAGAGCACCGAAAAGCCTCGTGGATAAGTCGCACGTACGGTGGGGAATATAAGCAGAGCCACTGCAGAATTAGGCAGCGGTGACCGTTTATGGCCCTGAGCGTGTTTTGACAACTCTCTTTTTAGAGGGTGCGCAGGCGAGATACTCGGGTTTAGAACGTGAAAGTGCCAAAGATTCCAGAAACGGAAGGAAACAAGTGAGATAAGCACTTTTATTTTCACTCGATCACCTTGTTATATTCAACTCGTTTCACACGATCACCTTGTATTATTCGATCACTGTGTTTTATTCGATCACTTTGTTATATTCAACTTGTTTCACACGATCACCTTGTTTTATTCGATCACTTTGTTTTATTCGATCACCTTGTATTATTTTCTTGCAAGTTGTAACTTTACTCGTTCACTTTGTATTTCTACCCTTTGTCGATGTAATCTATCTCTTACATCTTGTACCTTTGCTCGTTTCCTTGTACTTTTACTCATTTACTTTGTACTTTTACTCGTTTACTTTGTACTTTTATTCTTTACCTTGAATCGTTTCTCATTCACCTTGTATTTCTATTCGTTCTCCTTGTACACCACTCGTTCACTTTATACTTTTCCTCGTTCACTTTATACTTTTACTCGTTCACTTTATACCTTTATCCGTTCACCTTGTACTTATGTTCGTTCGACCTTTCATTGCCTCTTGTTCACGTGTGATTTTACCCATTCACCTTGTATTGTTTCGTGTTCAAATTGTAATTTTACTCTGTTATCTTGTACCTTTATCCGTTCACCTTGTACTTTTGTTCGTTCGACCTTTCATTGCCTCTTGTTCACGTGTGATTTTACCCATTCACCTTGTATTGTTTCGTGTTCTAGTTGTAAATTTTCTCGCCAATCTTGTACCTTCACCCGTTCACTTTGTCCTATAAATCGTTCACTTGGTTATTTAACTCAATCCCACTTGTTCAAATGGCATGATTTACTCATGATACAGTCCGAGATTGGTAGACGCATTTTCCTCAGTCACGCAGCATGATGTCGGAATGAGCGGTCACTCGCCATTCGCCGCCCGCCACTAATCTAGCAATCAAGATTGACTACCGAGGTTCTCGCCTAGCGCTAAGTTGGCTGCTAATGCACAGCGACTACATCCACGGGCCAATGGCAGAGAAGCCCACCGACTGTTTTTGAGCCCGTACTCCCAATCGTGCATTAGAGTTGGTCTCGCATATCCATGTGCAGGTGGCATACGAAGCTTCTGTAGAGCTTTTGAGACGGCCGCGATTTTTGTTCTATTTATGTCAAATTTGAGCAGTTCAACTTTCAGTCTTTAACACTCACTCTTCTTTCACCTTTTCTCACTTCCTTTTGTTTCTTTCGCACTCCTTTTTAGCCTTTTCTTACTTTGCTTTAGTTTCATCACCACTCTTTATTTCTTTCATTCTTCCTCCCCTCCACTAATGGTCCCCCATAAATCTCACGTGCATACTTTCTCCTGCCTTATAAGATCGCCATGTAAACACCAGTGCGTACAGGCCAAAATAAACAGACACGCTGGTGCTCATACGTTGGGTGTCATAGTCCATGCACGCCATCTATTATTTTGTTAAAGCCACCATCTGTTTTGATTTGGCTCTGTTTGGGATCTGTTTACCAGTCACGACGCGATCGCAATTACTATATGGCTTCTGCGTTCTGCTGTCGGTATTCCTCTCCAACTGGCCAAAACCTCTTCATCCTCCCACCAAGGGTCGCTGCTACCTTCATCATTAATAGTCCAACCTTCTAGGACGCCCTAAGCATTGATTCTAACCTCAGTCCACCCCATCAAATGGCTGTATCACCTACGCCTTCCAAGCGAGTAGCGTTGGCTCCAATCAATGTCAACGTCGCCTCGCCTCTCCACAAGCATATCAAGGCGTTTGGCTCGGGATCGTTGCCCTTGACGCCGTCGCTCTCCCTGAAGTTTTCCTTAACCAAGTCTGCCAGCGTCATTGTGCCCTCGGCTACGTCACTCGCCCCACCGCGTTCCGTCGAGAGCTTCTCCGAATACAAAATCACAAACAGCCGCAACGTCAAGGCCGACTTGGCGGCGACCAAATTGAAGCTCCGCTTGCAGCTTGCTTTCTACAAGCTCAAGCTGAAGCGTGACAACATGGTGGCCTCGTGCCCCACCATTAAGGTGTCGAAGGCCAAGGCACCCAAACCAAGAACGTTCCACAAGTCCGCCAACGTCAACTTACAGAAGCCTAAGGTGGGAAAGAGCCCGCTGTTGAGCACGGTGGCTGCACAGAAGACGGGAGCGTCCAAAAGCTCGTCTCAGTTGAGATTGTACCACATCAAGCAGCTGTCTTCATTTCACAACATGTTCCCCCACCGGTATCCGCTCTCCAGCGCATCCAACAGGCTTCCTCCAGTCCATAAGATCTTGAAAACGCCCATCAAAACTACCACCCGCACCTTGATGTACCACAGCATTAACAATTCTAATTCCAACAGCGACGAGACCATTGATGAGACCGCAGACGACACCAACGTGGACTTGAAGAGAAAAGACAATATCTTGGACTCGTCTCCTACGCGGTGTAACAGCTTTGGCACGCCAAACAGCTTCTCTGTGGCGAAATCGTTGTTGCAACTTGGCCTGGGTTACTACTGAGCCGTCTCAACTCATATTCTTCATGTGTCCCACGCTGTCTCTGCATCCTTAATGTGTGTTACTTTTTTAATTTGTTGTCATGAACTGGGCTCCGCTGTCCAATGCTGTAAAATTACATAGACCTAAAAATACAATTGCATCTTTGAATGAGTAAAAGTGGAGTAATTATAGAGGCCCCCAGTACTGTGGTTTCTGCAGTCTTGTTAAGAGATCCTTCACGGGCCGCTTTTCGGCAGTGTGCCGAGATGAACAGCAAACGACTTTCTATGCAAGATAATCCAAATAAAACGAAATAAAAAACGTTCTTCCGGACCGATTACTAATGGAGGTTATGAAGCCTCACTTTACCTTATCCAGCCTCTAGTGTAGAGATTGAACTACACACACTCCCAAGAGTCTATCGTCCTCATCCATGCCATTCTACACCAAATGACCTATAATCATGTGCTATGAGCAAATGTAGAATTTGCCAAGTACTTCGACTGTGGTGGCATCAAACCCTCCCTGAATTTACAGGTTCACGGTGTCCAACCGTGGCGGGACGGCACAAACTCAGACCTGTCTCCGGGACTAAATTTATATGTCAGATACAGGTGTGGAGTCCCCAGAAAGTATATTAGGACAGCACTTTTCCCAATACTAACGTGGTCAATTGCACTTTTGCTCGTACAAAATCCCCGCAAATCACAATGTCTCTCGCAGGTAAGTCTTTTAAGTTGGCCAACGGCAACACCATCCCCGCGGTGGGTTATGGCACTGGCACCAAATGGTTCAAATTGGGTCGCAACGAGATCGACACCAACTTGGTCAAGACTTTGCAATTGGCGTTGGACAAGGGCTTTGTTCACATCGACGGAGCAGAGGTCTACAACACCGACTTGGAGATCGGCCAGGCCATCGCTGGCAGAGACAGAAAGTCCTTGTTCTTGACGGATAAGTTCTTTGCCGGAGACAGCTCCTACAAGCACAAATCGTCCCACGGCTTGCCATACGACTCGTTGAAGTACCACTTGGCCAACCAGTTGAATACCGACTATGTGGACTTGTACTTGCTCCATGCTCCATACATCAAGAAGGAATCGCACGGATTCGACTTGAAGGAGGCATGGCAATCGGCCGAAAAAGCCTACGAGGAGGGTTTGGCCAAGAACATCGGTGTGTCCAACTTCTCTGTTGACGACTTGAAGGAGATCTTGGAGATCGCCAAGGTCAAGCCTGTTGTAAACCAGATTGAGTTCAACCCATACTTGCAAAACCAGACTCCAGGCATTGTGGAGTTTTCCCAGCAAAACGGGATCTTGGTTGAGGCCTACAGTCCATTGGGACCAATTGTCAAGGGTGAGCCAGGTGAGCTTACCGAATACTTGGAGACGTTGGGCTCTAAGTACAAGAAGACACCATCTCAGGTCTTATTGAGATGGACTATTCAGAGGGGAGTGTTGCCGGTCACCACGTCCGCCAAGGAGGAGAGAATTGCTCAGTTTATCGACCTCTTTGACTTTGAATTGGCCTCTGATGAGGTCGACAAGATTACTGAAATTGGTAAGAAGCACCCAACCTTGAGACAATACTGGACTGCGGAATACTCTAAGTACAATTAGCTTTGTAGAATTGAATGGTCAGAATGTATTGAAACTTCTGTAGATGCGGGTCTAGGGCTGTGACGCCAAAGATTCAACAAGATTGCACACCTTCTTTATGTGGGCGTTGAAGGAGTCATACTTTGACAAGTCGTCACCAAAGTCGACAATATCATCGAGCTGGTCAATTTTGGTCCCTGATGGAAGCTTCTTGCTGTTGATCATTCTGCAGATCAATTCCTCAATATCGACCAGTTTATTTCCTTTGAGCAATAGGCTCTGAATTCTTGACACCTTGATGGTCTTGTAGTACTTTGGTAGTTTCTCTAGGTTTGTTTCAAGAAAGTTCTCCAAAAAATTTTCGCTGTGTTTTTTGTAGATTGATCTGAATTCCACTGACAGGGAGTTCAAGTGGTCAACGAACTGGCTGTACGCATCAATTGGCACGAGAGCTCCCGACAGACTGAGTGAAACAAAGTTTTGAATAGCCAGAGGAAAACCTCTTGAGAAAACGTCCTCGTCATTCAAATACTTGTACACATTTTTCTTTCTAAAGTCCGATCCACAGAGTAGGTAGAAGACAAGCACCTTGGCCTGGATGTCCCGCACTAAAGGCTCGGACTCATCTTCTGAAACAAGAAAATTAAGCTTCTTGCTTACCAATTCTATGAGCTTCAAGTCCCGAACATCGTCAGATAGTAGGAACTGGTAGTCTGAGAGCAAGTCAAGATACTTTAGTCTGGTCAAGTTCGACTGTGAGCCCTCTATTCTTTTCACACTAAGGCCTGCTAGCAGCTTGAACAAGTCATCAATTTTCTGGGGATTAATCTTTTCGCCAAGGTATAAAAGTGCTTCTATCGTGAAAAGCTTCAACACGGTGGCCTTGTCGGCAGAAGCATTGTGTGGGGTCAAAATTGCAAGAGTATCATCTAAGGTTCCAAATTCAGACGGCGGCAAGGACAGAAAGTAACTCTGCAATCGCTCAAGAAGAACGTGTGGATCCGAACTTTGCTGGACAATGTCGGCGAGGTCCATTTTTGATTAGACAGTAGCACACGGTTAACGGATCGTCTGAGACAATCTTTAATATAAGTAGCGAATTACTGTGCAGAGAAGATCGTCAATACTAGCTGGAAAGTACCAAGTAAATTACCAAGTAAAGTACCAAGTAAAGTACCAAGTAAAGTACCAAGGAAAATACCAGTGTAATACACAAAAATAGTACTGGCGACACTTTAAATTACAAACCTACTGCTCCTCTACATCTACAAGTTTTCTTTAACCTTTTTACCACTTTTAATTCCCCAATATTTGAGTGGCTCGTAGAATGTGTTCGCAAGGAATTTCAACGGAATTTCGCCAGCCATACCATAGGCCATATCCAACGAAATTTCACCAGCAATCTAGACGACTAGAAATACACTGCCACAGCACGCCAAGCAGATTCACCGTGCACCAACAAGAGTCTCGTGTGTGTGTGGCTTTTTAGAATGCCGGTGACTAGTCTCTTCGTACACTTCGTACACTTCGTACAATCGCGTCGTATAAATTTTACGTATTTATATGTAGAGGTCAATATTCTCATCACTAGTCCTACAAGTACCACCCATCAACAATGTGGATTAAATTTTTCACCATCTCGGCCGTCGTATTGGCATTCCTAGAGGTCAGTTTCCAGACATGGCTTCCTTCTCACTTTGTCTTCGACAAGGTTGTTTTGCAATCTTTAGTGAAGGAAACTTTGGCAGAACATCCGGACGGAAACTCTACCGCCATTATGCTTGACTTGGCGCCAAGGCTCAGCAAGGCATATCCTGGCCTCATCAACGAGTTCAACTGGAACGACTGGGTCTACAACAATGCCGGTGGTGCCATGGGATCCATGTTTATCTTGCACGCATCCATCTCTGAGTATTTGATCTTCTTCGGCACTGCCGTCGGTACCGAGGGGCACACCGGCGTGCACTATGCCGACGACTACTTCACCATTCTTGCCGGAAAGCAGTTGGCTGCGCTGTGCAACGCCACCTTGCCTGAGGTGTACTTGCCTGGCGACCAGCACCACTTGCACAGGGGAGACGTCAAGCAGTACTCGATGCCTAGCGGTTCTTTCGCCTTGGAGTTGGCCCAGGGCTGGATTCCTGCCATGTTGCCATTTGGCTTTGTGTCGTTTGCCTCGCTGACCTTGGATTACTACTCGTTTGGCCGTACCGCTTGGTTCACAGCTAAGGATATGGTGCGTCACTTGATCCGGGGAAAGTTGTAAGGCGTTGAGATTTGCAAGTCGGAATGTCAGTCAGTTTGCCAGTCGGATTATCAATGGGAAATGCTTATCTTTGATCCTGGACGCCTTTCTCATCACCACACTTATTCTCTTATTTATGGAACATAGACTATACATCATGCGGGAGGCTCCTCCGACTTTATCTTGGACTTTTAAAGATCATTACCCTTTTCGGATAGTAGGTGCGGTATGCGATGTGAATCGCGTTGACACGATCTTGACAGAAAACCGATCACCAGCCCACAATCAACTTGGTCAGATAAAAAAAAATCAAGATAAAATACCATATAATATGTAGTGATCGGCCATATCGCTCCATCGCTGGCTTCCGCTCACATGTAGCCAGGATCTTTATACCCTATTCGTGCAGACTAACCTTAACTATGAGCATGCATCCAAGTAATATTAATAAGATAAGACTCCACATGGTCCGACGGCATGTAAAAGTTACGAACAGTATTTCTTTCTCTTGTTTCAATGGTCCAGCATGCAGACGAGCAGTCACCGCTCTTGCCGACTCTCTCGACAATCTCGACCAGAAACAATGACTCTGACATCGATGACTCCGACATTGTGGCTTACGTCCAGCTGAGGAGAGCTTCTATTTTGTCGGTCGGAACGAAGAAGATCCCGGCCCATTTTGCATTAACCACAAAAGTCTCCAGAGGAAACTTGGATCCCAATGTGCTTCTGTCGGTTCGCCTGAACTCGTCCAACATCAATGACGTATTGTCTGTTCACTCCAATACGATATTGAGCGAGCCTGATACTGATATCAAAACAGAGACGAAGGCATTGTTGAGGTACTCATTTCCGTTGACCATCACTTTCTTGTTGCAGTATTCGCTCACGGTTGCTTCTGTGTTTTCCGTTGGCCGGTTGGGCTCCACCGAGCTCGCTGCAGTGTCGTTGTCGTCCATGACTGCCAACATCAGTGGATATGCTATTTTCCAAGGTATTTCCACCTGTTTGGACACTTTGTGTGCCCAGGCGTATGGAAGAAAAGACTTCAACACGGTTGGCTTGCACTTTGTCAGATGTACATACTTGCTTTTGCTCTTGTACATCCCGATGTTTATCTTGTGGGTGTTTTTTTCCAAGCAAATCTTGATAGCATTGGTTGGAAGTGAGAAGACCGATTTGGTGGTTTTGGCCAGTCAGTACTTGCGAGTGTTGGCACTTGGATTGCCAGGATTCCTTATCTTTGAGAACTTGAAGCATTTCTTGCAAGCCCAGGGAATTTTCCATGCTTCCACTTATGTCCTCCTTTTCTCTGCTCCATTGAATGCCTTCTTGAACTATGTGCTTGTCTGGGACAAAAACATAGGTTTGGGATTCTTGGGTGCTCCATTATCGGTGGTGATTACCGATTATGTCATGTGTTTCTCGTTGTTGGCATATACCATTTACGTGAATGGCTACCAGTGTTTGCCTAGACAGCCGTTGTATCACATAAGCTACTTCCAGAATTGGTCGAGGATGATAGCTTTGTCCATTCCAGGTGTTTTGATGGTGGAGGCAGAATGGCTCGCATTCGAAATCATCACCTTCACTGCGTCGACGTTTGGCACAGAGGTTTTGGCGGCCCAATCAATTGTTTCCACAACATGTGTGTTGCTATACCAAATCCCATTTGCATTTTCGATAGCTGCTTCTACAAGAATTGCATGGTATGTTGGAGCAGCCTCCAAGAAGGCAGCATTGATGGCCACAAAGGCTTCGATATACACAGCTTTAGTTTTTGGAGCATTGAATGCTTCCATTCTATTCACATTCAGAAAATTCTTCGCATCATTATATACTGATGACGAAATAGTGTTGCGAATTGCCGACAAAGTATTGATAGTGGGTGCAATTTACCAGATTAATGACTTTTTGTCGTGCATCACAGGTGGAATCTTGAGAGGACAGGGCAGGCAGAAGATTGGTGGATATCTCAATTTGATATCGTATTACCTAATTGCTTTGCCCTTCGCCTTTCTTTTCGCATTTTATTTCAAGTTGGAATTATTGGGCTTGTGGCTTGGTATGATCATTGCACTTTTCTTCGTGTCGATGTCTCAAGCATACTTCGTAATTACTAGTGATTGGGACTACATTATTATGGAATGCATCAACGAGGGAATCTTGGAGGACGGGAACCTCAACATAGACGCCCATTCTACTGTTCCTGCAATGCTGTCCAACCACCTTGTTTAGCCTTTGAAATAGATATTGTGTTCTCTCACAATAATAGATGCAAAGTTGAATTCCGATATCGATAATGGATAGAGCCCTTATAGTCCAGACTGAGTTCAATGTGGACATATTCTTTGCTCTGTATGATTTCACATTTCGATGGCTATCTGGCCAGCCGTTATGAGAATGAAAATGATGTTACTCACAAAAGTTGTAAAAAAAAACCGACGGAGATACTATCTTAGGCCGAGCTGTTTTTCCGATTTGGCTGCACGTTTGTTGGATTTATCAAAATGGGCTTTGTAAGTGCTGACAAGCGCATGCGCTTTGTACGATATAAGCATTTCGTCAATCTCTCGCAACAAATTATCATACATGGTCTTGACGGCTGACAGAGAGGCCGATTTCCGAATAAGGCGAATCCTCACCTTCAAGCGAGTTTCAAGAGTACCCGCATGTTGATCTTTTAGATCCCTGTACCGGAGTAGAAGCTTTTGGTATGACCTGTAGAAGAATTGGTTATTCTCAAGCTCCGCCAAGTATTCTTTTCGAAGCTGACGGTACTTCTCCTCGAAGTCTCCGTCCAGCACAGATTACGAGGCTGTGTCTACAACACCTTTCAAAGCACTTAGAAAATGGTTCTGGTCCTCTACCGTACCGATTAGCTGCTTCGTCCTCCACCGTGATTTCTCGATCGAGCTTCCTTACGCTCTTGTCGCTTATAAATTCCTCGGTGAAACCAGATGTAGATGATGGTTTTTCTTGAATTTCGATTGACAATGTATCCGGATCTTTTGCTGGATGGGCTAAAATACGGAAGAGGTGATTGTGTAGCAGGAGACCGTAGTCTATTGTCTGTTCGGAGATGGTGTCTTCAGAGCCGAATTGGGAAGTCAACCACTCGAACGGTAGTGGCCGGCTCCAACATTATGCACCTATAGAAGAAATTACAGATACAGTATAGGTGAAACTCAAATTGGCGATGGCTTGGCAACATTTGTGGGTGGACCTCCACACAGAGAGTGGGTTCAATGCACTCAGGTAATCGATGCGTCCACGACCCGTAGATAACCCTGATCTCAGCAATAGACAGGTTATGAACATGGAAACTTGTGAGAAAGCAGCCGCAAACTACTGCAGGCGTTGCTGCACCTGGAAGGTGCTGTTGAACTACTACAGCCACGATGGCGTGTTGGAGTAGAGTGCACACTGCCACGATAAGTCAATGGCTGGACAAAAATTAGTCGAAAGAGGCGATACTAACAGAGTTAACAGCAAAATATTAAGTTTCACACCAGCCAAGCTTCAGCTCACGGTGGCCGCAAGGACTCATGGTGATTATCCCCACGTCTCGCAATAGATCTTAGACTATACCCGTCTTAGTGTACTTGGTAATAGCATAATTTAGCGTGCTAAGTCGCCTCATTGACGTTCCTGCATTGCGTTCCGCCGGCACGACTTGCAAGTTAAACCTGGCGGAACCGTTGGGCATTATGAAAACGATAGAACTGAATAGATTCAGAAAACTTGAATGAGAAAAATTAAAGGACCAAAATTGAGAAAGAAAACGTTGGGAATTTAGGCTCCTTGCAGATGCAATAACCTTCGCCAATCTCTACCAAAATTACCGAGCAACAACCTGTCAGCGTCCATAGCGGGATGTGCTTAGCTTTCGGCTATGTCTGGTTCTGAACGCTCTACGGCTCGACATACGTGTGTGGGGCCAGAGTCACCAGAACAATACTCAATTGAGAACCCGCATGGCGACTGATAAAAATCAGTAGACACTGAAATAGATTTTAGACGGTGGGAAATGGGAAATGTGACGTCGTGTAGGAAATGTAACGTCAAGTGAATGCAAATTAGGTCTACAAGGAGCGAGAAAGATGAGGAAGTGTGGAAAACAGAGGCGGCAACTTGCGTATTTGAGCAGACACTCGACTATAAAACTCACTTATTTTTTTCCTCCTCTCGCCCGGCCTCCCCGATCTCTTATGAAACCTAATATGCGGTCGTGCCTGAGCCCATATGAGTGCACTGCAGCATGGCGAACTGATGAGTTTGGCGGAGGCGCATAACCCATGCAGAGGTGCATGGGTGCCACAGTGCTACCAGAAACAATCCTGCACACACCAGAGAGTTCCCCTTTTTTTGATGGTTTGTGCGTTTTTACTTATCTTGCTGCCGCCTCATGCAGCTAATTTCTTATGCGGGCGGTGGCCGCATTTATTCTTTTTACAACGTCCAGTTTAGACTACTTGTGGTCCGTTCTTGGCCATATTCGGATCGTGACATCTCGCTACCTTTATAAACTACAAATCTCTTTCTCGCAAAAACCGATCCACCCCTGGCTGCCCATTCTTCTTTCTCGCTTCTCTCACCATGTACGATGCAATTCATGGCACCTTCTCAAATGACCATGTCTCCAATCACCAGAATAAGTAACCTTTCCAGTTGTGCAAGTCTGAGGTGATAACTCACGAAACATGTATCGATGAGTACGCTAACGAGATTCTCGCCACCATGACTGCTGATCTGGAAGCAGCGGTACCTAAGGTGAAACTCTTCAACAATTAGCCGTACATCTGCCCAGCGGTGCGATTCAAGTTGGCGGATACCTTGCACATGATGATTGTGTGCTTGAAAATATTGCCCTTATTTTTCTACCAAGCAATGCAACTTATTCGACCGTGACTGCCTGAAGCGAATTGTGCTTTTTTGGACAAGGCCCAATTGATCATAAAAATTTGTTTGTGGATTGCTGCTGAGATCAACGGAGGTAACTACTACTTTGCCAACTTGCAATCGGATAAGAAAAACAACGATACCCGCACTTTTCTGGATTTACGTTACGGTGGAGGTGCCAGGTTCAAAGGCTCTACTGAACGGTACCGGTTGCCGAAGTTGAACGATTTGGTCAAGTCGCAACTAAATTGCTGACATGTTCAAGCAGACGGAGACACATCATGTTCGCACTGGATTGGAGATTCAGCGACCCTTCGATCGAGGAGTTCATTATCGACTCTCACGATTTCAAAATTATACAGAACGACTCATCGGAGACCAAGCTTGGCGAGTCATTCAAGTTAAAAGAGTTTATTGCCTATGCCAACTTCTACTCGTACGAGCTCGTGACTATTCTACGATAGAGGTGTCAAAGGTTATTGTTGACTTGATCAACGACATCTTCTCACTGGGCGAGAATGAACTCCGCTTCCAGACATTAAACCAGTCACTTCTCGTTGACGAGGCGGTGGTGGACTTCAAAACCCACCGTGAGTTCCACGAGCACTTGGTGCTCGCCGTTTTGCCGGACCCAGCATATCTCTTGTATCTATTCGACACCGGAGGTCGCTCCACTCGCTCTTCGCTGCCAACAACAGAGCTGCCAGTGGATTCTCCTACTCTGCATCATTGGTTCTGGAGCCTTCGTCCGCATTCAGCTCGGTGTATTCAATTTACCATGCATCTAACTACAGCTACGTTTCGTCGGCTTCATTTGTCTACAACTCGACTACTTCACTGAGTACTCTCTCAATGCGGCCCAGGTCCTGCGGTTCCCAGAAGGTTTTGCTCCTATCACCCGCAAACACACGGCTGCTGGTGCTGGAGTCGAGTGACCCCAATCTAATGGCCACCGCTATCCTCTCATCTGCCTGGCTACCACATGCGGAACAACGACAGCCAAGTCAGCCTTCGCTCGGCGTTGTCGTTGAAAAACCAAGAGATTTTTGACTACGATTCTGGCCGCCACGGGCACCTGACGCCGATGAGCGTAGATGACGAGTGCAAACCTGTGGACGAGGCGAACCGCAAACTTTTTCGGATTCAAGAAGCAACTAACATTCATGTTATAATATCCGAGATGAGGATCCCGTCTCACACAATTCGTTACCATGATCTAAAATTCATCTCTTCAGGTCCTAGTGCCATTCGAGACCCGGGACTCATATTCTAATACGGCCTCCTCACTCCATAATAACTACTCAAATGATACAACATTACCCACGACATTCGGATTTCGCTCCTGCAAATATATGCGTTGCTAATGATGAATTCTGAACTGCACGTATTGTTTCTGAGAGTCTAAGAGGTACTGATGTATCCCTTGAGTCAATAAGACTAAATTATGACAAGCTGCAAGTATTTCATACAAGGATCAATGAGGGTGAAAAACTGTCAACGTCTCAGATGTATTCCAGAGATATTGCCTCGCTGATTTAGGGGAAGCTGTTATAGGTGTGACTTTGGAACACTTGACCAAGATGACGGAAAGGCACTTCACAGTCTTCATGCTTGTGGTAGTTGATGATCGCATGTCACTGAACAGGTGCATGGCAATGTGTAAGAGGCACCCGTGTATCTCACTTTCGTGGCTGTTCCATGTCAACGACATGTGTGCGTGAGAAAGAAGAAGCGAAATGCTTAACTTGATTTAAGTTCTCATGACCAACGTATGACTTTTTGTAGATTGCTTCGAGAAAAGGTCTCGCCAACGACGAAATGCTCAAATATTTGAATAGATAAATCGAACATCAGATCTGAATTAAGAAATCTTAACCTACACTGCCTACTCCTACCAATTTGAATGATTATGTACTTAAATATCACTTTTCATTACATGTCGCAAGGAAGTGAATTCGAAGCATTAAAGACACAAATCAATAGACTACCCCGACTGTCGTGGCTTCATTACAATGTCGCTCTGGGGAGTGCATACGTAGCTAGCTGACATTATAAAACTTAAACTTTCAAGTTTGTCATCTAAAAAATGGAAAAAGGACACGAGTATATTAAAAGCACAAAGAGAATGAGAGTAAATAAAACAGTTCAAGAAACCAAATAAAAAAAAACTGAGTGAGAAAGAAGAAAAGAAAAGAAGAGGAAGGTGAAACGTCTTCGAGCCCGAATCTGGTTGGGCACATAAGAGCAACAGAAAAGAATAGAAATTGAACATAGGGTTGAGATAGTCTCAAAGTAACTTCAAGTACTGGTTAAACAGCTAATGCGAATACCATGATCGCAATAAAACCAAGCTTGAAAGATTGTGATGATCCTGCACCTTCAATCAACGAAGACTGTACGCTCGCAGTTGCTGCAGCACCGCTGGAAGCAGCTTGGAATCTGGTGGTCAAGCTGTTGCCTGCTCCTGCAACCGTATTTATACTACCTTGAGATCCCGCGACACCTGAGCTAGCATGTGTTTCGGTAGTCACGGAAGTAGATCCATGGGCATCAGTCTTGGTGACCACAGCACCAGAAGTAGTCTTAACAGATTCATCTGCAAGCGAAGTGACGAAATTGACAACAGACCCAGTTGTACTTGTTTCAACAGCCACTGTCGTCAAACAAATACTTCCATTGTAATCGGTGGTTGGCTTTACCACACCACTGAGTGTCTCGATTGCCCCACCAGCGTTAGTTATGGTATAAACAACCGTCTCACCTTTATCTGAGAATATTGTGGAAGTGTATAATTTACCACTGGACTTTGTCGTAACGATAACATCACCACAAACGAATATGGTCAGACCGACAACAAGAGTAGTTGTCCAAGTTGTGGCGTAAGAAGTTAATCCAGTAACTTCACTTGGTGGGAAGTCAAAAGTGGTGATAAAAGTAGAGAGCACAGGCTCATTCACATTCACAACCACGTACGTGGTACTCGAGTCAATCACAGTGGAAGTGTTAGGAGCTGAGCCAATAGAAGCCTTGGTTAAAAGCTTTCCGGAAGTGGCAAAGGTCACAACGTACATGGTGTCAGAATCGGTTACTGTGGTCTCGCCTGTTACTGAGCCAAAAGAAGTCTTCGTTAAAAGCTGTCCAGTAGTGGCATAAATCACAACGTACGTGGTGTCAGAGTCGGTCACTGTAGTCTCGCCTGTAACTGAGCGAATAGAAGTCTTGGTCGAAAACACACCAGGCGTTTCCGTCACAACAACGTAGGTAGTGGTCAGGTCACTCAAAGTAGCTGTACCAGCAATTGGACCAGAGGTAAACGAAGTAGAGAGTACACCAGGTGTTTCCGTCACAACCACGTAGGTAGTAGTCAGGTCACTCAGAGTAGCTGTACCAGCAATTGGACCAGAGGTAAACGAAGTGGAGAGCACAGGTTCAGTCACAGTCACAACAACGTAAGTAGTAGTGAGGTCACTCAAAGTAGCTGTACCAGCAATTGGACCAGAGGTAAACGAAGTGGAGAGCACACCAGGTGTTTGCGTGACAACAACGTAAGTAGTGGTCAGGTCACTCAGAGTAGCTGTACCAGCAATTGGACCAGAGGTAAACGAAGTGGAGAGCACAGGTTCAGTCACAGTCACAACAACGTAAGTAGTAGTGAGGTCACTCAGAGTAGCTGTACCAGCAATTGGACCAGAGGTAAATGAAGTGGAGAGTACACCAGGTGTTTCCGTCACAACCACGTAGGTAGTAGTCAGGTCACTTAAAGTAGCTGTACCAGCAATTGGACCAGAGGTCAATGAAGTGGAGAGCACAGGTTCAGTCACAGTCACAACAACGTAAGTAGTGGTCAGGTCACTCAAAGTAGCTGTACCAGCAATTGGACCAGAGGTATACGAAGTGGAGAGCACAGGTTCAGTCACAGTCACAACAACGTAGGTAGTAGTCAGGTCACTCAAAGTAGCTGTACCAGCAATTGGACCAGAGGTCAATGAAGTGGAGAGCACACCAGGTGTTTCCGTCACAACCACGTAAGTAGTGGTCAGGTCACTCAGAGTAGCTGTACCAGCAATTGGACCAGAGGTAAACGAAGTGGAGAGCACAGGTTCAGTCACAGTCACAACAACGTAAGTAGTGGTCAGGTCACTCTTAGTAGCTGTACCAGGAATTGGACCAGAGGTAAACGAAGTGGAGAGTACACCAGGTGTTTCCGTCACAACCACGTAGGTAGTGGTCAGGTCACTCAAAGTAGCTGTACCAGCAATTGGACCAGAGGTATACGAAGTGGAGAGCACAGGTTCAGTCACAGTCACAACAACGTAAGTAGTGGTCAGGTCACTCTTAGTAGCTGTACCAGGAATTGGACCAGAGGTAAACGAAGTGGAGAGTACACCAGGTGTTTCCGTCACAACCACGTAGGTAGTGGTCAGGTCACTCAAAGTAGCTGTACCAGCAATTGGACCAGAGGTATACGAAGTGGAGAGCACAGGTTCAGTCACAGTCACAACAACGTAAGTAGTGGTCAGGTCACTCTTAGTAGCTGTACCAGGAATTGGACCAGAGGTAAACGAAGTGGAGAGTACACCAGGTGTTTCCGTCACAACCACGTAGGTAGTGGTCAGGTCACTCAAAGTAGCTGTACCAGCAATTGGACCAGAGGTATACGAAGTGGAGAGCACAGGTTCAGTCACAGTCACAACAACGTAAGTAGTGGTCAGGTCACTCAAAGT